>CAIGRF010278607.1:5532-24944 GCA_903798235.1 Fraxinus ornus
ATCCGAAAAGAAAATAAAAAAAGAAAAACAACATTGGTAGCCGGACGAGCGGCTCAATGCCGCTCGTCGAAAATGAAATTCAAAGGTTAATTTGTTTAGGATCGAAATTGCTCTGATACCATGTTAAACAATTCAAAGAAAAGAAAGAGAAAAAAAGGGAGGCTACAGTTTTATTAATTCTGCATAATGAAAAGTGAACACAAAACCTAAATATAAAGAGACTATATATAGTCTAAAATAAAGGAAACTAAAAGACTATTTTACCCTTAATAAACAATAAAACAAAATAAGATTATATTTGTTAACAACTTTCACTAAGCCAAAAGCTCCAGAAGCTCATACCGCACTATTGTCAACTTGACATAAAAAGCCACTGGAAAATAAAAAAGGTAGTAAATGAACAATCTCTCATGCAAAACAAACAGTTTATTGGAACCAGTAGGCTTGGAAGTTCTTCAAGCATTCTTCGATTTGCTCGCCATGCAATTCATGATTGCCAACGAAGCTGCAAGAGAAGCATTGAATCAATAAGAATAAAAGTCATACAATTTTACCAGAAAAACTAAAAGAGACCCTTGCAAGTGCGTAACAAGAATTATATTGGAAAACGGAGAACTTGGTGGTCTAAAGATAAGGATTGCCATTATTTACATAAGATGCCAACGTAAGTTTCTGGAAACCAACTCCCTACAAGCCACTTAGCAAGGACTAACATTCTTCACAGCTTACATTTCAAAGCAATATGTACATTCTTCTTTAATAGATGATGTAATTGTCAACTTTAACTTGCAAGCTATGGTACATTGCTACTGCTTCAACTGATCTAATGTTCACTTTACTTTAAAGGTTAGAGAGATCAAAACATGAGTAGGTTTGCTAGATCTTGTAATTTGGAATGTTACTATTACAAGTCGAGACCGGTGTATCTTGGGAGACAAGTGCCGAAATACCGTCAACACCAGTTTGGTGCATTATCGTCTTAAGGAGAAAGAGTCGAACTCTTACCTTGACCATTAATATTTTATATCATTCATATTTTGCACAACGTTATTCTGCCCAAATCAATTCACGGTGATATAATTAGTTGTCAACAAATTTGATGTTGGTTAGCTTATATATATGACAACCAATTTTTTATTGGTGAATAATGGATTGAGTATGAAGAAAGTTGAGAAATCATGAAACCCATTTGATATGAATATTCTTTTATTTTATTCTTTCTTTTAAATTAAACTACGATATTTTTGAAAGCTACATAATGAAAAAGGTAATCATAGATGGTCATATCATAGTTGGGGCTGGTCCGTCCAGCCAGCCATAGACAGATCCAGGATCGGATTACAAGTTGGACTAATATTTAGAAAAAAAAAATTTACACAAAAAAAGCACTAAAAATAATTAACGGGCTAGGGACTGGACTGGGCCGCCTAAAACTTCATCTCCCTAAACAATTTTGCCAACTGCCTAACTTCCCATTTCCTGAACACTATCCTGATTACCCCAACAAGAAATAGTCGTAGATTATATGGAATTATATGCTAGGCACTTCAACATCAACCCACAATTCAATGAATGTGTTGAGTCGGCTAAATACGACAAGGCTTGCTGTTTGTGGAGACGTAAGACTGTTTCAACTAGTGGCTCCACAAGGTCGTCTGAGTTTGAGTATATTTGTCAATGGCTAGTGGTGGCAACAGGGGAAAATGCAGAGCGTGTTATGCCAGAAATTGAAGGTTTGCAAAACTTTAGTGGCGAAGTTATTCGTGCTTGTGATTATAAATCCGGTGAAAATTTCCGAGAGAAGAATGTTCTTGTCGTAGGATGTGGAAATTTCGGCCTGGAAGTCTCTCTAGATCTTTACAGCCATGATGTTAAGCCTTCAATGGGTAGCTCGATAGGTTTTCTAGAAAAATATATTGCCAAGCTGTTAAATTCAGAATTAACAAGAAGAAAGGCAGAAAAACAGAAGAAGCAGAAGAGAGAAAAGGCAGAAACTGGAAGAAGATGAAAAAATTAATTCATCAATTGAACTAAATCACTCAATCTTTACAGCATACGCAGGCTACATTTATATAGAAATTATTCAACTAATTGAATAACAAATAACAGAAAATAAACAGAAAATGACTAACTCTTCCAACTAATTTTAACTGACTTGAACTATAATAACTAACTCAGCTAGCTTTTAATTGCAACAGCTAATTTTGTTTTTTCTTCTTTCCTCTTTAATTCCATGTTGTCAATTTGCGAAGTAATACTCCAACACCCCCCCTCAAGATGAACATGGATGTTAATGATGTTCATCTTGCGAAGAGTGTGATGAAAAGGTAAGGAACCAAGGGGTTTAGTGAATATATCAGCAAGCTGGAGTCTGGATGGAATGTGAAAAATTTTAATGATGTTCTGTTGCAATTTTTCCCGCACAAGGTGACAATCAATTTGAATATGCTTGGTCCTTTCATGTTGAACTGGGTTTGTGGCAATAGCTAATGCAGATTTGCTATCAGTGTAAAGAGAAGTGGGTTGTGGATGATCAATCTTCAGGTCTTGTAAAGCATAAAGGAGCCATTGGATTTCACAAGTGGTGGTTGCAAGAGCCCTATACTCCGCCTCAGCTGAAGAGCGACTGATTGGTACTTGCTTCTTTGATTTCCATGAGATCAAAGAGTTGCCAAGGAAGATGGCAAAACCAGTGACACTTCTTCGAGTGTCCACACAGCCTGCCCAATCACTATCTGAAAAAGCCTTCAACTGCAATTCTGAAGATGCTGGAAAGAAAAGACCTTGCCCAGGTGTAGCTTTTAGATAATGCAGCACTCTGGTTGCTGTTTGAAAGTGACTCATAGCAGGGGCAGCAAGGAATTGGCTAAGGACTTGGACAGAGTATGCTAAGTCAGGCCTCGTAATAGTCAAGTATAACAGTTTTCCAACAAGCCTGCGATATCCTGATGGATCTTCATATAGAGGAGTGTCAGATATGGAGAGCTTTAGGTTGGATTCCATGGGAAAAGCAGCAGGTTTGGAACCAATTAAACCAGTTTCTTCGAGAATGTCAAGGGCATATTTTCTTTGACACAAGGAAATGCCAGCCTTAGACCTGGCTACCTCCAAACCAAGGAAATATTTAAGCTGGCCAAGATCTTTAATAGTGAATCTGTCATGCAAAAACAACTTTAGCTGCTGAATTTCCACAATGTCATCACTGGCCAATAGTACATCATCCACATAGACTAATAGTGCGATGAAAGAATGTTCAGATCTTTTGATGAAAAGAGAAGAATCAGAATGACTTTGGACAAAGCCATAGTAGAGGAGAGCATTGGATAACTTTGCAAACCACTGCCTGGATGCTTGCTTTAGGCCATATAGGCTCTTTAAAAGTCTGCAAGCATTGTGACCTTCAGTTGCAACCATTCCAGGAGGTATCTCCATATAGACCTCTTCATGTAAATCTCCATGTAGGAAGGCATTGTTGACATCTAATTGATGGAGATGCCAGTTTTTAATAGCAGCCACAGCAAGGATAAGTCTAATGGAAGTGATCTTTGCTACAGGAGAAAAGGTGTCAAAGAAGTCTAAACCTTCTTGTTGAGTGTACCCTTTTGCCACCAACCGTGCTTTGTATCTTTCTATGGTTCCATCAGCCTTATACTTGATTCGAAATACCCACTTACAACCAATGGCTTCCTTGTTGGCAGGAAGAGTAACCAGCTCCCATGTTTTATTTAACTCCAAAGCTTTAATTTCAATTTGCATAGCAGCTTGCCATTCTGGGATTTTAGAGGCTTGTTTAAAAGTTTTTGGTTCTAAGGAAGTTGAGATAGAAGTCAAAAAGGCTTTGTGTGATGAGGATAATCTGTTAGTTGAAATGAAGTGTTGGATAGGATAGAAAGAACTTGCAGATGAGGAGCAATTATAAGAGGGAGTATAGACAGTACCTGTAGGTGAAGATAAATCAGATGAAGCAGACTTTAGGGCCACCGATTGAGATGAAGAGGCAGTACCACAATAATAATCCTGCAAATGAGATGGTGTTTGTCGAATCCTATTTGATTTTCTGAATGGTGGAGGTTCTGCTGAAGGAGGTATAACCTGATCACTTTGTGGAGATGAGTCACAAGAAGGGTGGTTATTTGTTGATGATGGAGTTGACATAGGTTGAGTCAAAGGAGATGAGTTTTCTTTTGAAGAGGAAGGTTGATCTAGAGGCAAAAAAGATCTGGTGTTACAATGGTCTGGGAATAATTCAGAAGCAGGAAACATGAAGGAATGATGTTCAGAACTTTGAGGAATGACCTTAAAAGGAAACACCATTTCATGAAATGTGACATTTCTAGAAATAAAAATTTTGTTGGTGCCATATGTCGAAATGTTTGTGAGTGGTGGCTGATGCTAATGATGCAGGAATAAGCTGATTGCTGGTCTGGTTCTTTGGTGAGGCGTGGATTAAGTGGTACAGCCCCTCCTTCTCAAAGGTAATCCCAATCGTCTTCTTCATTGATTGGTCCTGTATAGTACAATGAGAAGTAGTGAAGGTAAGGTAAAGATTGGACTGATTTGTGAGTTTGGACACAGATAACAAATTGAATGAAAATGTGGGAACACATAAAACATTATGCAAGAACAGAGAATCAAAGAGACATACAGTACCAATGTGAGATGCTGGAACTTTAATTCCATTAGGGAGATGTATGGAAACATTGACAGGTTTAGGGGTGGAGTAATATAATGATGGGGAACAAATCATATGATCTGTTGCACCCGTATCAAGGATCCAAGAGAAATCAGATTGTAAAGTAGATGAAGTAGAGTTGCAGCTAACAATTTGCGAAGTGAATCGTGTTTTACCAGAAAAATGAGATGTGGATGCAAGGTTCACAGCTGGTTGAGTGTTGTTCTGGGTAGAAGAATCAGCTGGTGTTGAATTAGCAAGTGCCATTAGCTTGTGAAATTCCTCTGGAGTAAAGGAAAGCTTTTGTTGCTCATCATTGCCACCTTGATAGGAAGCTTCTTGATGTGTAAGTGCAGCATGTGCAGAGGTTTTTCCAGGAATGCTTCTTTTTCCTTTTGGTCCTGTCCAGTTAGGAGGGTATCCATGGAGCTGAAAACACTTGTCCACCCTGTGTCCAGTATATCCACAGTGGGTACATTGCAAGGGAGGCGCCTTGAATCTGTCCCTGAATGACTTCGGTTGGTGGTTGTTATGTTTGGCCATTAAGGCATGTGTCTCAGTATATGGAGCAGAGTTGGTCAGCTGCCTTTGGCTTTCTTCTTGGAGCAACAAGGAGAATACTTTGGCCATGCTAGGTAGTGGAACCATAAGAAGCAACTGGCTTCTGATAGATGTAAAAGAGTCATTTAAGCCAACTAAAAATTTAAGAACATAATTAGATTGTTGTCTAGTTTTCAAGAAGGTGAACAAATCACAGGCACATGTTGCCATTTTCCCACATGTGCAGGTTGGAAAAGGTCTGTAGCTGATGTACTCATCCCAAAGAGTTTTAAAGGAGCTAAAATACTCAGTAACAGACAAAGAACCTTGGCTTATACAACTTAGGGACTTTTCAAGATGAAATACCCTCGGTCCATCACTTCTGATGTATCTGGTCTTCAGCTCATTCCAGAGATCAGTAGCTGATGTTACAAATAGCAGGCTGTTACGTATATCCTTGGAAATTGAGTTCATTAGCCACGAAAGAACTAGGTTGTTTGCACGTAGCCACGCTGTATGATGGATAGGTTGATCAGTGGAGGGAGGAATGATTGAACCATCAATGAACTTTACCTTGTTCTTGACTGTCAAAGCTATGACAATCGATCGACTCCACGCAACATAGTTTTCTCCAGTGAAGATCTCTGATACTAATAGTGCACCAGGGTTGTCACTAGGATGTAGATAATAGGGACTTGATGAATCATCAGAGGGATTGTTTGTATTGACAGGAAGATTTGTGGACAAGCTGTCAGAACTCATTTTGGGAAAACGATGCAGAGAATTCCAGAGCAGAATTTCTGTAAGAGAAGATCAATGCTTGCGGAATACAAGTGTGTAATGTTGTGGAAGCTTTCAAATTAATGAAGCTCTGATACCATGTTAAATTCAGAATTAACAAGAAGAAAGGCAGAAAAACAGAGGAAGCAGAAGAGAGAAAAGGCAGAAACTGGAAGAAGATGAAAAAATTAATTCATCAATTGAACTAAATCACTCAATCTTTACAGCATACGCAGGCTACATTTATATAGAAATTATTCAACTAATTGAATAACAAATAACAGAAAATAAACAGAAAATGACTAACTCTTCCAACTAATTTTAACTGACTTGAACTATAATAACTAACTCAGCTAGCTTTTAATTGCAACAGCTAATTTTGCTTTTTCTTCTTTCCTCTTTAATTCCATGTTGTCAATTTGCGAAATAATACTCCAACACCCCCCCTCAAGATGAACATGGAGAACTATAATAACTAACTCAGCTAGCTTTTAATTGCAACAGCTAATTTTGCTTTTTCTTCTTTCCTCTTTAATTCCATGCTGGCAATTTGCGAAGTAATACTCCAACACAAGCCTTCATTCATTTGAGAGCTTAGATTGTGATGAGACTATCTAATGTTTTTTGTTCACCAGGTTCACATATTGCCACAAGAAATATTTGGCTAGTCTAGTTTTGAGTTGGCAATGTTTATGCTTAGGATTTTGCCACTTTGACAGAAGAAATTTACAGATGTAGTGACATAATTCGAGGTTATAGCAAATAATTTGATTGAAGAGCGGACTATGTTTAAAATAGTCCAATAATTAAATGATATGTAACATTATGTCATGAATTATCTCAAGTAGTTTGGCACTGTAGCATGATCATTATGCTTAAGTGGCTTCCAGTCTTGCTGATTGACAAGATTTTGCTTTTCTTAACATGGACGATTCTTGGGAACATTGAGAAATACGGTCTAAAATGGCCATCAGTCGGTCCATTGGAGCTGAAGAACACTCAAAGCAAAACCCCTGTTCTAGACATTGGTGCACTTCAAAAGATCAAATCCAGAGAAACGTAGTCCCCGGGATTTTCTTGTGGCATGGTGGAGCTTGTCAACGCTAAAAAGTTGGAAGTTGATTCAGTTGTTTTGGCTACTGGATATTGGAGCAATGTTCCTTACTGACTAAGGGAAACTGAATTCTTCTCCAAGAATGGATTCCCGAAGGCACCATTTCCTAATGGTTGGAAAAGAAATGGTGGATTGTATGCTGCTGGATTTACAAGGAAAGGACTATCTGATGCATCTGCAGATGCTACAAGAATATCACAAGATACTGCCAAAGTTTGGAAAGAGGATTTAAAGCAGAAAAAGCAAAAAGTACTGACTCACCGAAGATGAATTTACAACATTTTGATTTTTAAAATCACATGGTAAAAATAATACTTCAAAACAATGTATAACATTTAGCATAGAGATTAGCTAGCCCTCTCCAAATGAAGATCCTACTTTTTTATTATTGGGAATCTTGTCTTGTATACTCGAGAGGATGATGAGGCTTTTCCTTACTAGGGATTTTTGTAGAGTCGAACAATTATTTAGTGATCAATTACAATTTAAAATGTCTATGTGTTCTTTCTCCAACATAAATTTTTTCTAAAGTTCCATGTTAATTTTTGTTCATAATGCAATAGCAGAATGTCATTTACATGTCAAATGAAGTGACTGTCCTTTTACTTAGAGAATTCGTATGTGTGGGAAGAAAAGGGAGAAGGAAGACCTTCAAGAATACTACTATGGTGGAAGGTCCCTTCAATTTCAAATGGAAATTCTCAAGAGTTCTCTTTCTGAAATGTTTGCTAAATCACTACAAGGTTCATTATGCTAGAAAAAATGGTTTTATATTAGTGAAATGGTCAATTTTGAGCCCAATTTTTAGTGGGACCCGTGCCTTATTTTTAACGGGACTTGACATATTCTCGTTCTATTCCGCAAGAGGATTAACGTGACATATTTATTTATTGAAAACCATTTAGTATTGAATGAAATATTTAATGTCAAAGTAACCCATTTGAAACTATGAACTAGTGAAGAATTTGATGTATTGAAAATTGCTAAACATTTGTCACACATAGGAAAGTTAGGAAACTTTGGTGTGGTTTATATTGTGCAAGTTTGGGGTTTGGGTTTGGTTCCCAAGGCACCTTCCGGCAGGCCGGCATGATCGACACGGCACGAGCACGTGCCCGTGCCCGAGCACGAGCCCAGTCCGGTCGGGTCCGTGTGCGGGTGTGTCCTTGTACTATATTATCCTTTTGGATAAATTTTATTTAATTTGGATCAAATTGTAATTAATCAAGTTCTTAGGTACTTAATAAAATTATTTTTTATTAATGGGCTTATTTTCGGGTAATTATTTTAGATGGTCTGTTAACTGACTTTTAACCGAACCATGGTATGTCTGTTCGATTTTTTGGGGGCCTATCTGAACAGTGGCGACTATTCTGAAAAGGCTTGAAGGATGTTCAAATGGCCACAAATGATTCTATAAATTGCCAGCCCCGCTGCCAAAATAATTACACCATTTTCACTGTAAATATTCTCTGCATTGAATCTCATTCTCCCTCTTTCTCGTTGTGATATTGCTTTCGAAGTTAATACACTTCATTAAATTCGTTGGAACTCTTGCAGATTGTTGTGCTGCTTCCGTATGAGACGAAATTCGTTATATCCTAAAAACGATTGCTAAACACCTTTAGCACCTTTGAAGGCAGTAAATTCGTTTTAAGGAAATATCGTGAAGTTGGTGGGTTCGAATTGTTTTTTTTTTNATTCAATTCTTGAAGCAAGCAGGGAACAACCTGGAGAATGCAGCTACACCATATTTATTCAAGGATTATTCTTATGACACCACTAGCACTACCCATTATTCAATTCTTGGCTGAATGTAATGTGTGTGGTGAGAGCAGGAAGAAAAATAGAGTGAGAAAGAGAGGCAAAGTGAATATTATATAATTAGTGGTATGTGTCTTTGAAGTCGTGCTAGTGATTTTATATCAATAAAATAATTTTCTTTTGAGTTTTGAACTCAACAGAATCCATGCACTACTTTTTCCGCTAATGCATTGACCATTGTGCGTAGCCAAAATTTTTCGATTTAGTACCCTCGTTTCCTAGGACTTTTACTTTGAACTGTTTGAAGTCTATTTTTTGTCGTTTTGCATGGTTTTTGATGCTACCATTTGGTGACGATGGAGGAGGGTTCGACCCTAGTTGCCATATTGGATTGCCCTAGTTGCCATATTGGGTGCTGCTGGAGGCTTTGCTCAACCCCTTGCAATGTTAATGAAAAATGAATTCATTAGTCTCAGTTCTTCATCTTTGTGACATGGTCAATGCTGTCGGTGTCACAGTTGATATTAGTCACATGGACATTGGCACCACAACTAAGAACCACTTGGCATGTTTGATATGATAGACCTGATGGTATAAGACCAAAAAAAAAAAAAATGGAATCTCGAACATGGCTCATTGTTCAGCCTTCTCTAATACTCTTACACATTTTCTTGAATAGCTAATTAGCCCCCTTGAGAACTTTCCAAGTTTACTTCTTTTTCTAAGATCAAAATGACTTTCTGTTATGGGTTATAGGTATAGAGTTTTTCTTGGACAACAGCAACTTGAGAATGCACTCATGGAACTTGTCATCATTCCGGTTCCGGCCGAGTTTCCAAGGAAGTCAGGAATGCCAGAGATGACCTTTTCAACATCAATGCTTGAATTTTCAAAACCCTCTGCGTAAGAATTGCAAAGTGCTGCTCCAATATATTGTTAATTTGATCGGTATACCAGTGAACTCTGTTGTTCAAATTGCTGCCGAAGTTTTTAAGCACTTAGTGATCCAAAGAAGCTTTTGGGCGTTACCATGTTTGATATTGTGAGAGCCAACACTTTTGTGGGGTGTATATTTTTCACTTAAGTATTTGTTTTTATTAAGCCTTAATCCCTGCCTATGAGAGTGACCTCGAACCTCTCACATCTCGCTAGTGCAGTGCCTAAAATCCCCAACATGCCAAAAAAAACAAGGAAAGGGCTCAAAAGCTGCCCCTAAAAAAACCCAAGTAGATTGTCTCTAATAATTTTATCGTACAAGTCATTACAATGATGTATCTCACAATTTGATGTACATGCTAGACGCCTATAAGAGAGATCAGAAGGGTAAAAAAATACCCATATATTTATACTCTTTAACTTCACCAAAAACGCCTCCTTAAATACTTGAAGGAACTCATAAAGTAAATGGATTTGGAGGTGGATTAACAATCGGAGTCTTTGACATGGACGTGTTGCCCACGAGCACATTTGGTGCCACAGTATCCTCTGCAATCACGGGATTGACCTGTAACACTCTCTCTGGCACAACCTTGTCACCATCTACCTTAGCCAACACTTCAAAATGCATCCTAACAGTCTCGGGCTTCGTTCTCCACTCTGGAAAGCCCTCCCAATCAAATCCATCTCCCTTACTCAGTTTCTTCTCGACCCCAAAACCTATCTTCATAAAAGTCTGTGCCGACACATCTGCCTTCAACAGCTTGAACGAACCCTCTGTGTTTGCTTTGGGACCCAGCATAGAAGATAGCAATGCCTCAAAACCAAGCAAGTTAGGGTTCGATCCATCAATGGAGGCAAGAGGCCACAATGTGGTGAACCAATCTGGCGTGAGAAGGGAAGTGGCTTCTCCTGGGAGATCAATGGTGGATATAGCATCAGCTTGCACAGATTTCCTTTTTGATGCTGACGACAGCTCCACGAGGCCAGGTGCAAGGCGCTTCAGCTTAAGCTTGTTAGCGGAAGAGGGAGACGAGGATGTAGGGGATGTTAGTGATGATGGACCGACAACGCGAAGTGAGAGGGGACCACCTTGGGAACTGGAAGCCTGTCGGATACGCTCTGCTAGCGTTAGAAGACCAGATGCAAACTTATTATTTGTTCGATTTAGTGGAAGTGGGAGTTCAACTGGATGACGTAGGCTGACAGATCTGGCACCCTTAACAGTGACCACAGCTCCATCCGCTAAGATCACTTTCTTCAGCACTCCAGCATCAACATCATGCTACATATCATTAGAAAAAGAATATTCAAACAGCAAAGAAGAGAAGTAAAGAACTAAATTTGACATGTACAGATTAGTAAACGTAACAGTATGTGGCATTTGTATACTCTAGCTATCTCCCTACATCAACAACAATAACAATCTAAGCTTTGTTCTAAACAAAGTCGGATTGTTCAAGTAAAGAAATGAAATATTCTGACAAACCATCTTATAACAATAATTAGAACCCTATTGGTACACATAAAAAGAAGAAAAACATGCTGCAAAATAATAATAATACTAAAGAATCAAATTGAAACTTGTGGACAAGTTAAGTGTAGCACATGAACCAAGAAACACAAGAAAGTCACAAACAATGAAAAAGCTTTTCCCGCCATGAATAGCAACTTCTATTCCAGTTGAACCAAAAACTAGTTTGAATAGGTAAGAATGCCAAAATTCCTATTTTCCATTGAAATCTAACGAGAATGGCTTTTTCACTTGACATAATTATTAAACTAGAGTTGTCTAGTGATAATTATTCTTTTTCAATGATTAAATTTTCACTTTCATCAACTACCAACAGTTTCCATTCCTCATACCTGCAAACACTTGTCCTGCAGATTGCAGATTAAACATTCTCCCTCTTTTTTTTTTTTTTTAACATAATCACCATTACAACCCCGTCTTTCAATAAATCATATAACTTGCATATAATACAAATCAAAACAAATGTAAATTCCATTCGTGCTTCCAACAATTACGCATGAGGTTGAATAATGAACATTAAACAGAGAAAATGCACAAAAAAATTCAACATTAAACCGGAAATCGTGCAAGTTGAACTTACCGGCAATGAAATTCTCATATCTTTGGCATCTTGAATCCATAGCTCCATTGGACCAGCCAACTGGAATGGGGCCAAAACCGGCATCTGATCCTCCAATAGCTGCCTCTCCACCAGCCCATTACTCGAATCCTCTATGCGAAAAATGGGCAAGTCCACGTACTCCCATCGGTTAACGTCCTCCAAAAGCTTAAAGGGCAGAACTTTATTATCAATTTCAACATCAAATTCATATGCCACCGACCTTCCTACTAAGGCATCCCTCAAATCAAACCCCGATATCTTAAACTCATCAGCTTGGAAACCTAATCCCTTCACAATTGCTTCCTTCAAATCCTACAATTAATATCAAAATAAGCTATACCAAATCAAACATCGCAGTTAAATTAAACTTAGAATATTGAAACAAGGGTCCCTTTTAGAAGGGAAAAACTGCAGAAATTTGGGATTTCTATAGCAAAATTGAGAAATTTGAAAACGATGAAATGAAAAAGGTTGAATGCTTACAGATATCGCTTTAGGGTAGGGGGGATTAACGTCCTCTGAAGCAACCGAAGCTGCGGAGAATGAAAATCGAAATGCGATCTCGATCAAGCAAAACGCTGCAAAAATATTCAGCTTTCGTAACCTTAAAGCCATTAATTTACAAACAGAACAACGAAATATTTGAACGTAGAACTTCGTTTATTTGATCGATTGTGCTTCTTCTTCTGATTTAACCGGAGATTTAAATCAATGAAATTAGAAAATATTTGGGATCTTCACTTTTTAACTATGGGAAGAAGATATTGGGAAAATGAGAGGGAAAGAATACTGCACAGATGACTCTGGAAGATGATGACGTGATGGAAATGGACCAATGAGAGTGGGCGATGATATGGCGTAAATTTCGGGGAGGAAGTAACGGCGACGTATCACTCTATCTGGTGTGGGAAAAGAAAAAGTTCGATTCAGAAAAATGGCGTCGCCCGGACTCGAACCGGAGACCTTCAGTGTGTTAGACTGACGTGATAACCAACTACACCACGACACCTCATTGTGAATTATGACAAAAGTAAGATATTATCTTCAAATAAATGAGAATTACATAAAAGTAATTGAAAATTTATGAAACCAATATTTCACAATTCAATTTCCCTATCTTATTTTCTTAAATCATATATTTATCATTTTCAAAAATTAGAATAAATTATGTTTCTTAATTGTAAAGTCATATAGAGTTTTCAAGTCATCAATCGTGAAACTCGTCTTGTCGTGGGACTTCAAAATTAAGCCTATGTAGAAATTAAAATTTAGATTTCAATTTAAATCAAAGTTAACAGTTAATTTTAACAATACATTTTGTGAGACCCATAATTTTTCAACCACTCATTTCATCAATTTTTATCAAAGTCTACTAAAAATCTGACTTTTTTTTCCCCCATCAAACAAGGGCTAAGTTTAGTTTGTCACAGTATAACAATTTAAAAAAAAATAAAAATAAAAATAAAATTCCCCAAAGATCATGTCTCGAGCTAAATATGTCAAAAACATGTTCTAATTGGACTCTTATCTAACTTAAATATTGTTGTTAAGTTGTGTTATAGTTTGCTGCAATGTCATTATCTCCAATAACTCATATTTATATAGCATTACTTTTTAATTTCTCTCAAGGGATATTATATTTCAACTTGAGATATTTTGTTTACTTTCATGATTTCAACTAATAATTGAAGTGTTGCATAGTTAATAATTAATGAAATAAATAAATAAATAAAAGACCCTTCTTATCACGTTTGGCAAGGACTAATCAATGCTAGAAACAATTAAGAAAATCAAAAAGTTTACTTACTCTTTAAAATGTATTGAACACATTATTAAAGTATAAAAGGTGAGATAGTGTATCGTACAAAAGCATAAACAAGAAGATTTAGAAAGATCATAATATTATACTAGTCAATCAAAATTGTGTAGTTTTTTAGTGAATGATAAGGATATATATAGTTCATTGTAACGCTTATGTCATGTCGAGATATTATATATGAAAAAAATTTGAAATCTGATTTAGTTTTATCATAATCATTTAGTTAGCACGTCGGTTGCATTTATTTATTTTGTCGTTTATTGTAAATTATGGGATCATTGCAAATAGTGTATTCTTGAATAAGCATCTCTCTCAACATTTAATTTTTTTATTATTTAATCATGAAATGCACGTATAAGCCCACAAAATTGAACAATCAATCCAAAATAAGCAATGAGGAAATTATACACATACATGTTTTTCAATTTTTCATTTCAATAATCAGATCATAAAGTTATTTTTTAAAAACCAAGTGTAGGCATTCCAACCTACCGTGACCTAATTCATTTTCTACCCAAATAAAAGGTCATAGAAACTTCAACGTGATTCCACTTTTCTTCGGCACGATTGTCTTCCTCACTTCTTTGGCACCGACGATGGCACCATAGCACGCAAAGCATTACACAGCCTCGTGCGCACAGCGATGATGTGCACCTTTGTGACTCGTTTTGGATGGTGCGGTGGTGCATGGTGCCTCATTGCGGATCTGTGTGATACAGTTCTGCACTGCACCCGTTGTGGGTTTGTGTGTGGTGCAGTGGTATGTTGCGGACACGTGCATTGCAGATCTCTGTGTGCGGTGGTACATTGTGGATCTCTTTGTGTGCGACAATAGGATGGTGCATTGCAAATCTATTAAGCACATCGTCGTCGAGTGCTGATCTTTATGTGGTGAGTTACTGTGTGTACGGTGGTAGGTTGTTGTGCGATGATGTTGATTGGTTGATGTTGTGTCTATGGTGGTGTAAAAATGCAATGGTAGTGGTGATTTGCGGGTGGTGTTACTGCAGTGGTGGTAATGAGGTAGATGTGGGGGTAGAGTAGGGTGCAAGCGATGGTAGTTATGGTTGCGGTTCATTCGAGGTGGATGTGGGGTAGGGTAGGGTAGGGTGAAAGCAATGTTGGTTGTGGTGATGGGTTGTAGATCTGAGACAACGACGCGTTTTGAGTGGTGTCGCAGTGGTGGAGAGGGTAAGGTGAGATAGGGGAGATGAAGGGTAATTTGTGACCATTTAATTGGGTAATTGTGATCAGTTAATTTGATCATTTGTGAGTAGGGTAGGGTGCAAGCGATGGTGGTTGTGGTGATGGTTTGTAGATCTGAGGCGACGACGCATTTTGGGTGGTGTCACAATGGTGAATGAGGGGCTAAGGTGAGATAGGGGAGGTGAAAGGTAATTTGTGACCATTTAATTGGATATTGTTACAATTAATTTGATAAATTGTGATAAAAAAAAATAAGTTATAAACAATTAATTCGATAATTTGTGACCTATAAATAAGTTCTGACGTATAAAAATATGTGATTTGTGACTAAATGTGCAAATTTGGGCTTTTAATTGGGTAATTATGACAAGTTAATTTGATAAATTGTGATGGAGAAATAAGTTGTACCAAATTAATTTGATAATTTATAATCGATGAATAAGCCGTGACTTACAAAAATGTATAATTTGTGACTAAATTTGTAGTTATAACCCAGATTTTGTTTTTGTAACGGTGGCGTTTTGTGATTGTGACTAGTATGTATGCGTGATCATAAATTTTATGTTATTGTGTCTTCATTTATCTAAACATCTATTTAATTATACCACTTGATTTAATAAAAGAAAATCGCAAGTTTGGCAAGTTTGAAAGTATATCTTTAAAGATTGATAGTTATGTATTTTTCCATAAGCTATTTTCAGCCAAGATATATTGATAAATACTGGACAAACATGATTTCGTTAATATTACAATACAAACAAACGAGGACATTACAAAGAGGCCATAATTAAGAACATTAAATATTCTTGAAGGCCTCTAAAACACTGATCAGTAACCTCAATTTCTGCTACAAATTCCTGTTTATTCGTCAGCCAAAAGAAGATAAAACCCATTAAAAAGCCAAAGAAAGATATGGGGCTGGTCAATTTTCTTTACAAACAGGAAGGTCAAAAACATGGCAACTTAACAATAATCAGCCATGAAAAAAATTAGGAAAAAACCCTCCAAATGAACCCCACAGCAAAATAAGCTTCAAGAAATGGTTTGAAATGCTGGAAGTCTAAAACAGGCTTTTGGTAGCCAGATAATTGGCAAAACAAAGTTTAACTATATGTTCGACAAGGAACTTCATCGATTCAGTTGAAAATTTTGAGCGCTGCACGTAAGTTCTTCACGAAATCCTTTGCTGACATGTTGTATGCTTCATCCATCTGCAAGAAATCACGAGGTTTTCTAACTTATTTGCTACCGACGCTATAAGGAAAAACAACTTAATTTATGAGATTTTAGGAACTTAATGTGTAAAGTACCTTTGCAATTACAGTTATATCAAGAACAGAATCTCCAAAAGTCATTGAACTGCTATTAACAACTGATAGATGGAGCTTCTCAATTTCAGCTACTGTTTTTTCAAGAATTCCTTTCCTTTTCTCACAGTGGATTCTTATAAGGACATCTTCATTAGAAAATCTTGCTTCAATTTCTGGGAGTGGCTCATCAATAAAGTTTTCGTCCGAGGGAGAATTTTCATTACCAGTATAAATCTCATTTTTCTTTACAAAAACCACCGACTCCATGGATTTCTTCCTAGTTTGCTCTTCAAGAGTCTTCACTCGATCTTGGAGTTCTTTAATGTACTTAATTGCGTCTCCAAGAACCGATGCCTTGTCCATCTTGTAAGAAAATTTATTGGCATTAAGCACACAACAAGAAGTAAATTATCAGATTGATACATAAAACAACCCTATGAAGTTAGGGATTAAAGCCCTAATCCCAAGCACGAGTGGAATAATACAATGTTTGCAAGAATATTATATACTCCACCCTTAATATGATAGCTACGTCCATTTATTGCTGCATGTCTTCAAGAATACGACGGTTCCTCATTCATCTCTTACACTAAAGAAACCCTTAAAAACCCTTTATATAGTCAATCATGCTACACTAACATTTTGGGTGATATGCAAGATGGCAGAAAACACCGTGTGGCAGAATTTGGACTGTTTAAATAAAAGTCAACACTGTCATTCAATCATTTTTTGACACAACTTCATGTGTAAACCAAGATGTTAAATTCCTCTAGCAAAACAACATAATTCTTATATAGTAGGGATAAGCAGTCGAGGAGAAAGTGTACAGTTCGGTCCAACATATGAATATGTGAAAATAATAAGAAACTTGTGTACCTTTTTCAATCCAGGTACTAGGGCGGACATAGCTATGAATCTCTGGCTGAGTTTTTCTCTCCTCTTTCTCTCAGCCATAACATGATCCTGTCCATGAGAATGTCTATCATTTGTGCTAATTCTCTTATTTCCTGGACATGCCTTGAGCGTGTAATTTTTAGCTTGAGAAACAACAGAACCATTGGAGAAATTTAGAGTACTAGAAGAAGACCATGTCTCCTCTTTAGGCTGCACCATTTCTAATTGATTGGTGAAACTCGAATTCATTGAGTTGAGATTGTTGGAAGGATTAGGCCAAGTGTTTGTTTTGAGCTGTTTTGGGGTTCTTTCGATCCCAGATTGAGAAAAATCTGCAGCCCTTTTGAAATTTAATATTGGTTGAGAGAAAGACTGATAAAAATCTTCACCAAACGCAGTACAATTCAACATAGTGCTGAGATCGTCGAATGAATTTTCAGGCCACTGGTGAACAAAACCAGTCTCATCCATTCCCTGTCAATGATGAATAAATCATGTTTAATCAAACAAAAATTTTAAAAATATCTGTCATCGATCATAGAGTACTAAAAAAAAGGTGCTGATCATCATCATGGTTTTTATGAGATCGTCGTGTTTTAACCGTCATAGAAAGACTAATTCGATGTAATGCTTACCAGTTTTGATAAGCTTCTGATGCTTGCAATCTCAATAAGCAAAACCAAAAACCCTGCACGATATAAACTTATTCTTAAAACCCCCCACTCGACCCACCTTGGCAAAGCTTATCTTTTTCTTAATCCTTTCGATTAAGAATATTGGTTGAGATTTATAGGCTCAACAAAAATTGGTTCTTCTCTCTCTCTCTCTCTCAATTATTTAGTTCTAAAGTCTTGAGAGTTTTTGCTGATGTGAAACTGACGTTGAGACATTTGAATATCTCTTACAACAATAGTATGAACATGAATGAAACAATGATAAAAATAAATAAATAAATACCTTAGTGGTTGCTTTTAAGTTGGTGTAAAGTTGAGAACTAATTAAAAGTTTTCTCAGCTGTCAAATTACGAATTTTAGACTTTTCTGCCGTTGAAGTTTGAAGATTGCAAGTGGGAATTAAAATTAAATGAAGAAAACGATTAGCTGTTAATTTTAATTTTTAGTGCATCCATGTCAACTACCATCGTGTCCCTCAATGGAGTCCAAATCAAGAAAATTTTCTCCAGATTTCGCGGAAACCTCTGTATCAACATCTCGTTCATGACTCGTAAATATTTTTTTTCGTTTGAGCACATGTTTTATTATGATGATTGATGAACAAAGTTTTTTATGCTAGGATAACGTCTCCGACCAAAAATTGTCGGCTTTAATTGTCAAAGTTTTCATAGAAGTTACGGCGCGTTTATATTTAAAACAATTTATTTTTACTTACACCAGTAGCTAGTCTTCTTCTTCTTTCTCACTCTCACTCCTGACAATTCTCCTTCTAGAACAACTTATTTTTACCCAATAGTTGATTCACTACCTAAACCGACGGAAGGAAAAGAGAGGGTGGCATTCAAGTAGCTACGATGTAAGGTTATTAAGATTTGGGGTTTCAAGATCATAGCTTAAGCTCAAGAAAGTAATTCAATTCGACTAAAACTCAAAACAAGCATGTGAATTTCAATATTTATGTTCGAAAAAAGGAAGTTACCTTCTTGCGGAGTATGTTAAAAGGATAATATTATATTGACTAAGTATAAACTATATATAAACTAATATATAAGAGTTTAAATTATTTCTCTTAATAAAATTGACATTTTAAAATGAAACGTCAAAAATTAACTTAGTGTAAGGCGAGGAAGATGAGAGAAAGTGTTGGAGAAAGTAGGAATAGTGATAAAGGATGATACGTTAAATTTAATATTTTACTTGTCTAGTTTTAATTCATTTAAAAATATTATTTTGTTATTTGTGTTTAGTAAGAGTTTATTTCGATTATGAGTTATACTAAAATAAACAGGTTTCATGAGTTTGTCTTATTTTAAAAGTCTACTTAGAATTTCTTATTGAAATATAGGGAGTTATGATTTTATTGCAAGGTAGTTGCTTTTGAATATTTATTAAAATTATTGAAGATTGTTCTTCAAATATCTACTCATTTGTTAATTCATATGCATGAATGTGTTTGTAACTCCGTATTTGTAATTGTTTAGCTGTGCATTCATTGGTATCAGGGTCCAGTCTACGCTCCTAGTGACGAATCTAGGTGTTGGAAATATTGAATGAAAATACAAATATT
>CAIGRF010278618.1:2807-14235 GCA_903798235.1 Fraxinus ornus
CCAAGTTAAATCACAGGTTGTATAAAAGGATTGTCATGCTAGTCATGCTTTACGGTACTGCTGCTAGACCTCTTGAGCCTTTTTCGGATTGAATGTAGAGCTCAACTGATTGTCAAAGCATCAAAAATTGTTTCATGCGTTTGGTAAATTAAAAAAATAAAAATAAAAATAAAAAAATGATTACGGAAGAATTTGTACCATCTAGAAGCAGATTTTGAAAAGTATAGCTTCTCAGATTCTACTTTTGGCCTTTTCACTTATCTACCATAAAAATATCAATTATATCCTTAATTAATTAAAGTAGTTCCTTTTATATCTGAGGCTCATTATTTTTTCAATAATAACAGGAAAGATAATTTAAATTAATTTGATAATTTTTCTTGTTATATGAAATTGGAGATAATGAGAAATCAAATTGCTACAAATGTGATGCATAAAAAAAAATTAATTTATTCGATTATTTTTCTATTATGTGGAGCATGCTTTTATTTTGTAACTTTATAAATTTTGAGATTTAATAGATGTTAATTTTTTTGGAGTTTAAAATAATTAAATTTCATACGTTGTCGAAAAAAATATTTGACAATATTATTTGGTATTGTAAAAGTAAAAATATATGTTGCATTACTACTAATGATAACAATAATATAATGAAACATCATTACACTTAATTTCCAATTTAGTAATTGTAAATGCACAACAATCAATCACTTTTGTTTATCAAACACTTATCTAATGCTTTCTGCTGCCGATTCTTTCTTCAAGATATTTACAACTGATTCTCTTAAAGCACAATGATACTAAATCAAGTCTCAGAGGAAAAAATATCCATAAGGAGACTATAATTTGAATGAATGGATGTGTGATTATATTGGAATTAATACAATAATAATGGGGTCTTATGACATCAGTGGAAGAGACTAACTCGAATATAAATTAGGGGAAAGACAAGTTAGATGGTTGGGACATATTTTGCTACACTTGTAGATGTTCCTATTTACAAGAGCATGCAATCCTAGAGAACCCACTAGAAGATCTTGTTGCAATTATGTGATTGTAGAGATTTAATTTCATCAAACCCTTCAGTGAAAAGTTGGATTGAATGGGGGTGCGAAGAAGGATGTGTATCTAACCCTTAATTTATTAGGAGAAAAGCCTAGCATGTTTTGATTGTTTGCTTGAGGCGATTGTTGCTATTAAATCTTTGTTCTCGTACATTTTTTACCATTACATCATAAAGAAATGTAATGGCTGCTAGTATGGATGATTTCTTCGACACATCATGTTTCTGATTTATCTTATGGGTTTAATCATAAAATGCATTGTAGGAAAAGGGTTCGGAGGAAATTCTGTTCAAAGCAATGGGCAGGGCCATCAACAAAACTGTAACAATAGTGGAGTTGATTAAGGTTCTTCTTTCCTACTGTTCTCTCTGTGTATTTCTTATCAATATATGTTTTGATTCTGGATGATGATTTGGATATATGATGCTCTATATGTATTGCAGAGGAGAATTGTTGGTCTTCACCAAGTCACAGCTATTCAATCAACAGACATAACTGACACATGGGAACCGTTAGAGGAAGGCCTTCAAACGTAAGAGCAGTTCAAATTGATATTTGAAATCAAACTGTAACATTCAAATTGTGATGAAATAATTTCCTGTTGTAAGTATAGCTTGATTATGGCATAATGTACTTGTTGCTTGATTATGACATAATGTACTTGTCTCTTGTAACAATGTCTCTTCACGCTATAGTCTGGAAACCACAAGGAAGGTTTCGGTGGTCTCAATCACGCTCTCAAAGAAGGAGTTGGATACAACAAATGTTGGGTGAGTTATGATATTCTTCCGTTTGTAAGTTATCATCTACCTCATGCTAAGCAAAGTAATATTCCAAACGAGTCTATAATTATCACTCTTAAATTTCTTGAGTGACAATTTAATGATATCACTTCATCACGCAATTCTTCAACATTCTTATTGAAAAGAGAGAGGCCCTATTTTCTCTTTTAAGAATATATTGATATTGAAAAATGTTTTTTTTTTTTTTGCTTGCTCGGGTAGGTACCAACCACCAATACCAGCTGACCAGGTGAAGGTGTCTACAGAGGTTGATTATGAAGGAGGTGCTGTGATGTCCTGTGATCCTTGTCTTTCTTCAAACTATGTCTCTACAAAGGCATATTTTTAATATGTTTTGATTGTGCAGAGGGATCACCTACTGCTCGAGGAAGAGGCCGTTTTGGTAGAGGGCGGGGGAGGCCTCGAGCTACACCAGGTATGAAATTTAATTGATTTTCTCTCTCTCTCTCTCTCTCTCTTTGGGGGGGTGGGGGCTGACCTATGAGATATCTAATTATATCTGTTTTATGGACTTGGGATAGATTAGAGATCTGTCTTTATCTTTGCTATGTTTATTTGTTTTGCCTTGTCAAAGACTTCTGGTCACCTTCATTTGAAGGTACATGCGGTATTGGTAACATTAAATTTTTTTTTTTTTTTAAATAGAAGAACTTATTACAGTGGAACATATGGTTTGTGCACTAACCATCTTACATAACATACTAGAGCAGAATTATTGGTGTAAGAAATGCTATAAAATGCAATAGTAAGAGGCACAACGTTTGGCCGCTCATATGAAAAGCCATAAACCTTATTTTAGGCGTTTGGCTTCTCATGTGGAAAGCCATAAATCTTAATTTAGCCCTTATTTGCTACCGTTTACAAACTTTTTATAATAGGTCAAATTACTTTTTATCCATATATTTTGTGGGATCCACAAGTATTACTCACTTATTCACCACTTAGTGTTATCTATTTATAATTTAAACATTTTATAAACAACTCCGAAACATGCTTTTATTCCTTCTCATGAAATGTGAAATTCCATATTTTGACGAATATTATAATCTAAGAGAATCAAAAATTAATATTGGAAATTATAGAGGAATGTGATGGCTTGACAAAATTTTAAAAGTAATGCATGGAAATTTGATTGTGGAAGGAAAATAAAGTATGTGAAAATTTTATTAAGCATGGAATCGATTCTCTAGAACCTTGTGCCTGGAATCTTTCTGATAACACCCATTTTCAAGATTCACTTTAAAGTAAAACCCCAAAATGGGCAATTTGTGCACAAAATGTATGATTAAAAATCTCAAGCTGTTTTCGATATACAGGGTGATAATATTCTTTTGTGGGTTGAAGGGAGACACAGTGTGAGCAGAAGAATACCTTTGCCCATTCATAGACGACTTCAACAAGACCAAACTTAGGATTCTCTTGGGCATATTCCTGGGGATCAACTGGCAGTTTGAACTGTGCTTGAAGCTCTCCTAGTCTTATAGCCGTGTCATACAATCTGAAGTACAAGAGAACTAGCATTAATTCAAAGATACGGGAATCCGAGATAAGAACACAGATTAAAAAAATAAAAAAATCTATACTTGTTTCTGTTGGAGCTCAGATTCCGTTTATATTCTGCACCAATGTTGAGAAATGAGACATAAAAGTGCAAGATGCGAAGTAGAAAACCCAAACCTGTTCAGATTTTGGGTTTGACATAAAAAAATTGGAATATAAAATGAAACAAACTTTAGTTAAGCTGCAATAAGCTTCATCTCCGATGGAACAGAATGTCTCTGTTTTTGATGGAATCTTCATTGAAGAACATTGAATTTTCCATTACAAATCACCATTGGTGTCATAGGGGCGTTTGATATGGAATCCTCCACATTTTAGAAAGTTGATACTAAAGGGAAGGGTGGGGTGGGGTGGGGGGGCGCACAAACAGCCTTATCTCCAGAGAGTTGGCAAAGTTTATATTGATTGGGCAAGTAAATTACTGCAATTTTTAGTTAAGGTTGAGCCTGGAGCCCTGGGTAGGGTTCTGCTTGTTCAATCGTACCTTCCTTTTTGGAATTGTTGGCAGTTTCTGCAACTGGGTTGGTAGAACCTTCAATATCTGGGCTTCTGAACATTTTTGGTAGAACCTTCAATATCTGGGCTTCTGAACATTTGAGCACTTCTTTTAAGTATAATGATAAATGATATGGTAGCTGTATGTCATTTCAGGGAATGGTTTTGCACCCATTGAGTACGAAGACGGAGGTTATGATCGGAATCCTAGATATGCCCGGGGTAGGGGACGTGGCAGAGGTCGAAATTTCCGAGGCCGTGGTAGGGGAGGGTATGGTGGCTCTCTGGTGGATACTCAGCCTGATGCAGGAGGTTACAATCAAGAAGCACCTTTTCAGGGCCGAGGTAGATATTTCTTCACTATTTTAAATTTCCCAGTAAGATTGGGCAGTTTTGTATGAGTAACTGGATTCTGTAGGTTGAAAATACCTGCTGTTTGTTGTGAGGCTCAATTGCTTTGACCTCTATTTGTTGTTTTCCTTAAAATTTCACGAGCTGTAGTCGGTTTACTGAGCTGTACTCCTAGAAAAGAAATAAAGCTGTCTTTCACATTTTTGTTAAGCTTGGCCCCTTGTAAATATGACATTCACTGCCTAGTGGACTTCTGTTGCAGGTCGTGGCCGTGGGAGGGGAACTCGTGGCCGGGGTCGTGGATTCAGATCTAATGGGCCGATCTATGCTACTGCTGGAGGTGCTTAGTGGTTGGCATTGAAGGGCATAATGTTTCGAGTTTATGAATGTTTGCTTCATTTCTATCTTTTGCTATTTCAAAGATCTTACTAGTGTTAGTCATAGGAATGTTTATCTGTAATCATTATAGACAAAGTTGGGAAATTTGTGGCCGCGTGTTCGTGGTGCGCCTTTTTGTTTTCTTTAATTAATTACTTTGTCCTTTTGCTTTGTAAAAGTTTAGTTTTCTTATTGGTCAAGTGTAACTTGATTAGTGAGAAGTACATTCTTTAATTTTATCTGTTCTGGAAATTTTTTGTTCATCTTTACGGTTGATCGAGGAACATCTTTCACTATTGTCTTTATTGTTTTAATTCACCTCTTATGCTGTGCTCTATAAGCGTGTTCTAGTCCCGTGTCTGTGGACTTTATGCTAATGTTGCTAGGAAATGGTTGGATCAAAAAACAGAAACTTTT
Source organism: Fraxinus ornus (assembly GCA_903798235.1). NCBI lineage: Eukaryota > Viridiplantae > Streptophyta > Magnoliopsida > Lamiales > Oleaceae > Fraxinus > Fraxinus ornus. The sequence continues at coordinate 7,876 of CAIGRF010278618.1, forward strand.
GGCTGCCTGAATAGGTACAGAGTCAGTGTTGTACATTTTATAGTGTTGCGCGATTCTCACCTTCCAATTAGGGATGACAATGGCGGGATTTCAAGAAGGCATGTTCATTGAGTAAAAAGTTTCATTAATCATTGAACTCTGAGTACTGTCACGTTAAGGTCACTGAACTTTGACATGCACCTGACTAGTCACTAAACTTGGACGAATTGAAGAGTCGTTTGTGGAGAAATACGATTTTAGTTGTTTGTAAATAAAAAAATCAACTCTACTTTCGATCCCCAATTCACTCCAACTCCGAATCGAAGCCCTAGAAGAACCGAAGAAATAAATATGCACGAACCCAAATTCTATTGAAGGTTGGAAAGAACTCAAGTTTCCACCTTATTCGATTCGCAAAGAAGGAATTTCCTCAAGCCCACCACTTTCGCGCATGGTGAAGGTAATTCCAAGTTTACTTGGCTGTGAAATATTCTCCTATGTTGCATTTATTTGTTTCAATAAGGTTGAAGGAAATGCTTATGTGTTTTAACTGCGCTTTTGATTTTTTTCTGATATCAAATTTCGGAGTGATTTTGCACATCTAATGATTTACCCAGTAATGGAGGTTCATTCAAAGTATTTTGTGTCATTTCTCTTTATCTTTGACTTGTAAATTGAGGTACAGGCTATTTGTTCGACATTTTTAGTAAAAGATGAACTCAGGTTAATCTGTTACTTTTAATTTCGGCTTTATTCTTGTCTATGTTCATAGTCGAATTTGACATATGCATTACATTACAATACATCCTGTTTATTTTTTTTCGTTTTCTTCACTTTTGTTAAACTAGATTTGGAATTTGGCAATTTCGAGGTTTGCATCAAATATATCGGTAGCATTCATTCCTTCTACCATTAAATAACCAAAATTATTGAAATATTTCTTGAGAAACATGAGAAGAATGGTAACGTGTTAGTTTCTGATGAATATGCATGAAAATGTTATAAGTAGGGGTATTAAAATAGGAAAGCTTTTTAGAAGAAATGAAACAGATTTAGCAATAACAAGAATGTTGACTTGTGATGGAGCGAAATTGGAATTGGAATTTGGCTTGTTTAGATGTGCAAATCAATTAAAAGGTAAATGAATTTGTTATGACTTCTTGTAACTTTATTCGTTAAAAGATTAACTTATTTGGAGTTTGATTATTACAGTGTACACCTTTCCCATATTTGAAGTATTATGGTAGACAAGAACGGGGCATTTGTCAAAGTTGTAGCTAGGGCTTCGAGAAACGTATGGAGAAATAAGAAGGATGCATGAAAATGTGGCCAGGGCTTCAAGAAATGATGGAGGAATAAGAATGATCTACAAGAATGTGTCAAAGTTGTAGCCAAGGCTACTTGTCAGGCTGCCCAACAAAAAAGCGATGCCCAAAATGTGGCTAGGGATTCGAGAAATTTTTGGAGGTAGAGAAAAATACTTCAAACATAGGGAAGTTGTTCTTTTTCTGTACTAGAGAAAGACATTGAGATATCCATCAACATGACCTGTTATGTATGTTCACTATGTGTTTGAGTTAAAGTCTTTCATTGCATTTGTCAAAATCCATATTTATGTAATCGGCAGTTCGGCACTGAACTTGGTCATAAATTATGTATGTTGTTAAGGCTTTGTTGTAAAACTTTTGTTGTTTTTCTATTTTTAAGTTAAGCATTTATTGTTTTTCTTTTTATTGTGTTCTTTGTTCAAGATTTTGGTAGATTCAATTGCATTTTTTAAGTGAATTTCTGTTTTTTAAGTTAAATCATTTATTTCTGTTGTAAGACTTTTGGCTTGTATCTATGTTGCAAACACATCTATTGTTCAAGCATTACATTCTTCTCCGGTGTGACCCAGGTGCAAATCAAGACCAAGAATAACTGTATTACTTCATAAACAAGCAGGCCAGCAAAGAGTATAACCTTTTATCCCTTATCAAACCAATTTCATTAACAAAACCTCATTAACACGAGTGAATTTGAGTAACATTAATGATACAAACACATACCTCAAAGTGACAATATTCTTGTACATACGGATCAGAAAAATAATTTTTAACTTCCCACATTGAATTACAATGATTACTGGTATAGAGCTCCAAGCATGAAAAACAACAGAAAAAAGAAAATCACAGAGACATGACACCATCAGGATTAATTCAACTTATGCTTGTCTGATAGGAAGAAACTAAATCCATCCCACGTAGTATTTCTCCCTTTCGCGTCTGAGCAGATCATATGCCCACTTTACAAGTATGGTCTGTAGACCTCACAAATTGAGAGCAAAAGTGAAACACCAAAAGACTCTAGATCCAACCCACGCGCAATTCTCAGAGAAAGCATAACATCCATTGACAAGCCTTTGTAACCAGTGAAACTATCCTCAGAATTATTCACCAGTCCCTGTAAAAGAAGCCTCCATCCAAGCTCCTTCAACCTTGCATTCTTTGATAGCTCTAATATAACACACATTGATACATCAACAGCACTACCCTGTCAAAACTTTATCAAAGATGGGAACTATCCAGGGATATGAGGACCAAAACAACAGACAAATGGAGAATAACCAGCTTGTTCTTTACATCCACCAAACAACCATTAATGTGACTCAGAATAGTACAACATAGCTCCTTAAAACTTCCTACACGAGCATAATAAAAAAAAAAAACATTCACATCACTCCATCACAAAAGCTACCATAACATTGACATAACTATACATAACAAAAACAACCATTACATTACATTTACATCACTATCCATCAAAAAAGCCAATCATTTCCTACTTTAAGGATCTACTAGTGAACTTGATGCTGGGCCTGATCGTAGCCTGTTTGTGTGTTTCTCTAGCAACCATGGAGGTAGGCATGAAATGCATGGGCTGTTCTTCATTTGGGTTTTGGGTCGACGACGATCCTTACCTCTTGTCAACAAATTGAAAACAATCTTTTGTATCTTACTTGCCCATAAAACCCCCAAAATCTTGCAATCAAGTAGCAGATTCAATCAGCATTGTACCGATAGTTTTTTGAAATTATGTATATAAATTGAATAAAGGGTGTGCTTTACCTCCGTCCGCTACCTCGATGTGTGCGAATCGGCAATCCCTTCAGAATCAATTTCTGCAATCGCGATGGGGCTGGTATATTAGGGTTCGTTCTTCACTACCGCGATTTGGTTTTGGGGGATTAGGTTTGTTGAATTAAAGGTGGTGTTCTCATTTTACTGAGATGAAATCGTGTGCTACAGACAAACGATTCTTCACATGGTAAGAGAAGACGCCGTCTGTTGCCACGACGGATTCTGTCTGCCCACCTCAGATGGCCTTCAAACTGGTGTCCTTGGAGTGGAGGGAGCGAAATTTGTGAAAGTTTAGTGACCAGTCGATGCATATAAGTTCAGTGACCATAACATGACAGTGTACAAAATTGCGTGACTAAAGAAACTTTTTATTCCATGTTCATTTTTCCCTTTTCTTCATTTATTTATCTATTTATTTTTAAAATAAGATAAAACAAAAGAGTTGTGTTCACTTTTTCTCGTTGGGTACCGTATTGGAAGTTTATGAAACTTTAAACATCATAAAACTAGAAAACTTAATTGTTTAATTGTCAAGATCCTCCATGTAAAATTATCAAGAAAATTAATAATGCGAAACATACATTAATTCTTTAGAAATTCTTTCTTATTACCGGATCTTGATTCCGGATCTTGAATATGGATTATTAACTCTTTTGATTCGTGTGTTCTTGATCTTGATTTTGCTTCTTGTTCCATAATCTTGATTGTCTAGTTTTTCGATTTAATTGCTCTGATCCTTCTTCTTGACTGTGGGTTTTGAATCTTCCTCTTCAATATGATTTCTCTTGTATTCTTGTGTTGGTGTGATGACAAAAAGAATGAGAAGTTACATTTGAATTGGGGACCATAACCCTATTTATAGTTTTCATATGTATTTGGCATATCGTTAAATACAACCCTAATGGATCTGGTCTCTACACATATAATTCGGCACACACTTTATTTAGATGTCCTAAGCCCAACAATTTAGTTCTTTACTGGGCTCAATTTTAAGATAGTCTTATACACAATTAATTACACGAGTTCACAAATCAGGTATTAAGTTTTAAAAATGCAAAACTCAGGTATTTAATTAATTAATTAAAAATAATTATTATTTAAATATAATAAATTTACAATTATAGAATTAATGGTCACATGTACATAATTATATGTCACAACTTATTTATTGATCACATATTATTGAATTAATTGGTCACAGATTATTTCGTGGTCACAAATCAAAAATTTTATACGTCACAGTTTATTTCATTGGTCACAAATCAAGAAAAAATTATAGGTCACATTTTATCTATCGGTTGCATATTTTCAAATTTATTAGTCACAAATTATTTTTTAATCACAAATTATTGAATTTTAAGGTCACGGTTTAATGGTTAGTCACAATAAATCAAATAGTTGGTCACATACACCAAACACCCTACCTCCGATCTCGATCCACCACCAATACTCGGTCACGAATTAACCAAATAATTGATCACAAACGCTATCCCACCACCACCCCTACCAACAACACAACACCACCACCACCACAGAAACGCACCACTGTTGCCAACAACATAAACGCACCACCACCACCGCTAGAAACGATGCCAACACAACACACACATCGCCGCCTCCACTACACACAAACATCTACTCCAACAGAACACACCACCTCCATCTGCAACTCTAGTCAATCTCTACCTGCTAAAATCGGGGATTTCTTCCAACACTACCACACCCACAGAAACAACCCAACCACCGTACAGAAAATCCCCAAACCACCGCACCACCGCCACCACCATACCAACCAAAAATAGATGCAGAAAAGGAAAAAAAAAAAAAAAGAGAAATGACGATGGCACGAGTGTCGCTGCTTACGATAGGGGAGATGCTATGCATCGCGCACGGTAGCCAGTGCTGCGTCTATCACCGACGCACATGAACATCGTGAAGAGACGCCCTATTCAACATAAAATCAAATGCTACAGTCATCACCACCACACCTCCGCGAAGCTGCTATTTCGTGTGTGCGGGCTTAGCAGTTCTCGATGGCGGCCATGTTCAAGGGAGATGAAGCGATGTTCATAGCGAAGCTCCGACAGTGTCGAATAGAGAGAAGGGAGAGAAAAGGCATATCGGAGATCAGAAAACAGAAAGCCGTTCTCAACAGCGTTTGACGCCAGCAGCGTCGGCCGACGCATCTCCTTCGTTGCCAGTTGTCGGAGTTTGAATGGGTCGCCGGTTGCCGGAGATAGAGAGAAGGGAGAGAAATGAAGAGGGAGAAGAGGAAGAGAAATGAAGAGAGAGAAAGGAGAGAAATAAAATAAAATTAGGATTTGAGTAGGTATAATATTTAATTAATAATTCAATACCTGAATTTTGATTAAAAAATCTTCACACCTGATTTTTGCACTTTGAAGTTTAAATACCTAGATTTATGTAATTTTCACTTAATTACATATGTAGGCCCACATGATAAATTAATAAACTTAATAGCCCGTTCACCGTGCCTCTTTTTCACAATGACCTTTCACTAGATTTAAGTAAAAGAAAAAGTGAAAAAAAAAAACAAAACAAAAAAACAAATCACAATACCCATTTTATCCCTATTTTGAACGTGTGAGAATTTGAAGAATGTTATAAATTTGAAAATATCTCTTACCATAAACCGATTTTTCAAGGTTTCTTCATCATCTCCATCTCCATCTCCATCTCCATCTCCATTCTTCAAGGTTTTTTTCATTAATCTCCATCTACATGTCCATATTCAAGATTCTTCATTTTATTTGGTTAAATTCTAATTTTTTTTTTATTTATAATATTGATATATAATGTGTTTTTAGTTTTAATATTCAGAGACTTAAATAAAAAATTCTTTTATTTTGTTGAATAAATCCAAATTTGTGAAAAAATCACATTAGGTCTTTTATCAGTTAACAGGGTCTGGAAATAGACCATCATGACGGGGTCTGTATGGTCTGTTTTCAAATCCCTCGGACTCCCATCTTTCGAGATCTTCCAGATACATGTGAAAAAATTCCACTTTCAAAATTTGAAATGAAGAATATTTTTGTCTTATAATGTTGAAAAGGTCAATGTGGAGAATAATTAGTAAGTTAGGCTTATTTAGTGATTGAGGGCTTGACGTGGCCATTTCAAAACACACGGCAAGTTGTGTGTCCATTTTTCTATTTCCTCAGCTGTTTATGATTTATTGTGGGTTCGTTTTCCCATGACCCAATTGGCTTATTTATTAATGAGCAAATTACACAAAATC
>CAIGRF010278620.1:7280-20744 GCA_903798235.1 Fraxinus ornus
TTTTTCGATAACAATACAAGATTTAAAACTAAAGTTCTCACAAATGATAATAGAATAATTCAAATGCAAATAGACACGTAGGTAATAGAAATAAGTTTGCACAAAGTAATAGTGTTAAGTAAAAGAGTTAGAGAACGCAAACAATATAATACGGAGGTTCGATCCAACGCAATGAACTACGTCCCCCGTTACCAAGTTCTCCGTCACGAGCAAGGACTTTTTCACTATATTGATTGACTTGTGGTGCAATCCAACCCTTTACAAAGCTTCCGGTGACTTACAACCAAGGAGCACCGATCTTTTTACAATCTTGAGCTTTCCGGGACCTCAACACGACCCACAATTCAAAATGAATATGCAAGTGATAACTTCTCTTCTTGATGAATGATAGAATCAAGATTGATAACAAGAAGAGAAGAGACAAATACTTTAATAGATGGCAATGCCTTTAACTCAAAGTGTTGAATGAAAAACTTTTTGATGAACAAAGGATTTTTCACAAATTAAGCACTCAAAAGTTTTTCAACAAATTTAATACTTTTGATCTCTTTAAGAATGGAGAATAAGGTGGTTGGGATCAATAAAAGCCTCACTTTAATGCTTAATAATTGTTGTTACAAGTGGAGGAATAGTGAGGTATTTATAACACTCAAACGGTCAAAAGTTCTGTCCTACCGGATGCATTTTATCGGACGTCCGGTACAGTACTGGATGATCAAATAGCCGTTAATTCTTGTTAGGAAATTAGACCGTTGGCCAAAAATTGGCTTTACCATACGTCCGGTAAGCGTACTGGACGTCCGGTACAGTCAGTTTGGCCCGGAACGTCTTAGTTCTAATTATATATGAAATGTAGGAGTTGGAGGGACGTTTTTGAAATTGTTTTTCAAAGTATTAGTCATATTAAAAAATGTGTTTCGATTTTTACTTTTGAAAAACATATTTTTCTCATAAAGACATTTTTATCGTGAATTTTGTAAAATCACAACTTTGAGCTTATCACAATGCATTGTCAAGTATTAAAATGTTTTACCTTTACATATAATCGTGAAAAACGTCTAAGTACTAAGTTTGAATAGCTTGACGTGCATTGCTTGATTTGTACTTCGATTTGTGTCTCGATTTTCGCGTAGGCAAGTTTTTACAGGATTTTCAACATCATTCTCCAAGGCCTCGATTGCTTGAGCTTGTTCCATTTGGGCTTGTGTGCAATTTTTTTGATCTCGAATTTTGTGCCATCAAATATATTCATGTACAATAATCACTATGGTCACTTAAAATCAATTTGTTAGTAATAAACATGATTTGTTTGTTATAATCAAAACGAGCCATCAATCATAAGTCAACGGGAATATAAAGAGAAAACTTGAAACTTCAATTTTTTGGCTTTTATACTTGAATCCGAGCTTTAGAACCTCAATTATTGTTGTAGAATCTCTTCCTCACCACTTGCTACACTTCTTCAATGATAAAAACATGAACATTTTTAGGTTATAAAGGATGCATAAAATATCAAACCAAAACTTATCGGGTCATGAAAAGGAAACAAAATATTTTTCTCCGAATTCCTTCTAGGTGCCAAGTCATGAAAAGGAAACATAGTGAATATTATTACTATTTTTCACTGCTTGTTAAGAACAACTCATGTTCTCTTTAAAAACGATGATAAATCTTGTTTGATAAAACACTTAAATTTAAAATTAATTTTAAATGGAGTAGGTAGCAAGGTAGGGACCATGTTTCCTATACTCGTCCCGTACTCGTTTAGGGGCAATGACCCTCGCCCTATTTACTCATTTAGTTGTGTAATTCTTGCCCCAATAGGGACGGAATAACAGGTATCGGGTTGAACGAGTTTTTTGCCATCCCTACACAAGCGGTAAGCCAAAGAAATGTAACAACGACAACAAATCGCCGTTAATTAACCAGATGCAGCATCGATTACTATCGGCCACGTAAAGAGTAAAATGACAAAGTTTCTAGTAGGGCTGGCCGTGGGTCGGTAAGGTTCGGTTTCAAAATTTTCGGGTATTTAATAAATAGAACCGTAGGGTCCAAATATAATTATGGAACCGCTCGGTTTCGGTTAGGTTCCGTACCATAATTAATTTTTTTAACATTTACAACAACACTACATAAAAATAACTAATGACATTTCATTCGTAACTCTTACAAATTAACGTAGCCCAATTCAAAAATATATAAATAACTAGCTGTCGAATAATATTAATTCAATGCATACAAATACCAAAAATTGGTTAATGAGAGTTAAAATGATTTGGGCTTTAAAATTAAAATTATGAAATGATCTGATTTATTTAATTAATTTGTTAATTTATTTAGAAAAATAATATAATTTAATTAATTCAATAAAAAAATAAAAAAATTATTTAATTTCGATTTTTATTCGATTCTTCGATTCTTGGTCTAAACCTGAGACCCGAACCAAATCCATCGGTTCTCTATTCGGGTACCTGTTCAGGTATTTAACTTATGAAGTACCGCTTGGTTCGGTCTGGTTCGGTTCGGGACTTTTGTCCACCCCTAGTTTCTAAGCTCGGGGTGATTTTGGAGACATGGGCCTTCTATGAAGTTTATGAAATTTCAAGCCCCTTCCTGCAATTTAGATTTGAGATTAGTTTGCATATATTAAAAACGGGACATGTTCTACAATTTATGAAATTGAAAGGTACCGTTTATAAATTTTGAAATGGGTTACAATTTAATTTTCAAAAAGTATTTTCAATGCTATAATGAAAAAGGATTTTATATTGATTTTAAATAAAGGTTTGACCTTAAATTGAATTTTGACCGAATTAAAATTTTAATTGAAATTCACGAGTTTTCAAATTAAAACTAGATTTTAACTAAGAATTAAAACTTTGACCCTAAATTGAATTTTACTTTTTTTTTGGAGTTTTATTCCATATTAAAATATTAATTCAATTTGCCCTATAATTTTGAAATTAGAGTTGGACTCTAATTTGATATTTAACTAAAATCTAATTTTAATTAAATTAACTCACCGTATAATTTTGGAATTAGAATTAGAATTGGTCTTTAATTTATATTTTATTAAAACTTGATTTTAATTAAATTAACCCGTCATATAATTTTGGAATTAGAGTAGGATTATAATTTGGTATTTAATTAAAATTTGATTTAAATGAAATAAAAAATCACAAATTAAATTAATTGATTAATTATTTAATTGTTCCGATCTATTTGTCTAAATTAGTTTAGATGACCTTAATTGCCAGGAATTGAATATATATTTATATGTAATATTGAATATTATATATGAATGCATTTATATGATAAATGTATACTTAGTGGATGATTATGTACTCGATTGTATGGATGTGTTGTATGATTAGTTTTAAATTCTTGTTATTTTGGATCAGCGAACCCTTTATTAATTTTAAGCCTGCGAGTTCTTATTAATTTTGGACATGCGAGTCCGTTATAATTATTATGGGTCTGCGTGGCTAATTACTTACGCATGCGTGCTAACTATTATATGATACATGTTATAGCTCAACTAATTGGAAATGCAAGATAAGGTGGAGACCATATAGATGGAACATTGTATGATTCAATTCTATGTCCCCTGTAAATTGACAAACTAGTCTTCATTTTTGCTCGAGAAGACTAGGTAGCAAAAATTCATAATCGTCCACATGATTATATGTAAGTTTATTTGCAATGAGACTTTTGCATGATAAAACTTCTCATGAAAATATTAAATCGGAATTATTATTCGCATTCTATCATTATAGTGAAAAACGAGAGTCCTAAATCGATCTCAACTTATTAAGTACACACAAGGCTGATCCATTAGGGATATGTTTAATACTATGAAAGATCAGATATTACTGAATGATAGGTTTTTATTAGCTAAAATTATGTTTTGTTAAATCCACTTAAAAAGATAAATTCTAGAGACATATTAAGCTAATACAAGAGATGTGTGAAGACAAAGAGTTGTCAGTTTAATGATTTGAAAGTTGTATAGAAATACAATTGATCCATTAATTTATGTAAGAGGGTCATAAATTTATCTTAAACAACTAGAAAGACTTTTAATTTAATGAAAAACCATGTTAAATTTGAGAGGTATACTAAATGCCAACAAACCGACCAGACAAATTTTCTCGATTGGCACTGTAATCTGAAAATTGCTCTCAGGCATAAGAAAATTGTTTATGTCCTTGAGTGGCTATTTCGAGAGACACCTATTGAGGACTCAATTGAGGAACAAGTGGCTGCTATAATAAATACAGTGATGATAATACTACTGTAACACGTGTGATACTTGCAGCAATGTCACCTAAGTTGCAAAAGCAATATAAGGGTATGGATGCTTACATTATGATTTTTCATCTCAAGAAGCTGTACGATGAACAACTATGTGTGGAAAAATATAAGACTTTCAAGCTGATATACTGGCAAAATGATCTTCAGTAGTGTTCATGTACTGAAGATAATTAGTTTTATTGAGAAGTTGGCTTAATGTAGTTCAGTGATAGATCATGAAAAAATGTTGATATGGTTCTGTAATCTCTGCCAGAGAGCTATGCACGGTTTATTATGATTTTTAATATGAATAAGTTCGAGTGCACACTCCCTAGCTGCTGAACATGCTCAATATTGAAACTGGTAATGGGCAAGTTTTGACCATTGATTCCTCTAAGGACATTAAGATTAAGAAGAAGTCTAAAAGAGACTTTGGAAAAGTATCTAAGATGGCTAAAGCAGTTAAAACAAATAAGGACATTATCAAGTCTAATGATCCTTGGTATCATTGTGGAATGAAAGGTCTTTGGAAGAAAAACTGCAAGGAATATGTCTACTTCATCAACTTTTTGAGTACTATATGTCATATATGTATCTCATATTTATATAAATATGTAGAAACTAAAAGGAAATAGACTACTACAGAAGGGAGAAGTTGACCTACATGTTTAAAGTAGAGCAAGAGCTACTACATTAAATGTAGGAACATACTTCTTGCAGTTACCTTCATGCTTTGTACTAGAATTATAGAAATATTATTTTGTTCCCATCATTACCAAGAACATTAGAACGTGAATCATTAATCAATGTTAAGGAAAATTGTTATTCCTTTTATCTCGATCAGATTTTAATGGTTATGCTAAATTATAAAATGATATTTATGTTCTAGATACTGAGCATTCTATAATGAGGCATAAAAGTTATAATCTAAATAATACATGTCTTTGGCAATGCACACTAGGTCACATAAATGAAAAACTTATTATCAAATTACATAGAGATTGATAATTAGGGTCAACTGAATTTGAATTATTTGACAAATGCGAATTATGCCTACTAGACAAGATGATAAACTCCATTTTACTTGAAAAGGAGAAAGAGTTGCAAAATTACTGGACTTGATACATATTTATGTTTGTGGGCCCATGTCAATTACATTAGATGAAGTCTCTCTTATTTCATCACATTTGCTGATGACTATCTCAAAAATGGTTATATATACTTGATAAAATTCAAATATGAAGCTCTTGAAAAGTTCAAGGAGTATAAGTTAGAAGAGATACGATTAGGTAAATATATTCTTACATTAAGATCTGATAGAGGTGGAAAATATCTTAAAGGTGAATTTTTAGATTATCTAAAGGAGAATAATATTCTCTTGCAGTGGACTCTGCCACATACACTGCAACATAATGATATAACTGAAAGGAGGAATCCTACACTATTAGATATGGTGCATTCTATGATGAGCCATGAAAGCCTCTCAAAATCCCTTTGAGGTCATACACTAACTAAAGCATGCTGCACACTAAATTGTGTCCCATCGAAATAAGTTGACGAAACTCCATATGAGTGAAGAAAATGTAGAAAGCTCAACTTAACTCATATAAAAGTTTGAGGTTGTGATGCTTATTTAAAATGCATTGAATTGGATAATCTAGAGCCTAAGTTCAATATATGCATATTTGTAGAATATCCAAAGAGAATTGAATATTAGTTCTATAATTCCATCGAGAAGAAAATTTATCTCAAGATATGTTGTCTTCCTAGAGAAAGAGTTCATTATGGAAAAGGACATTGGGAGTAAATTAGAACTTGAGGAAGTTCAAGAGTCCACATATATGGTTGACAAAGTAGATGAAAGTCTGATCTCACACCTGTTGAAGAACAAAGTCTCGATTAAGAAATAGAGATTCTTGAGGACACTCCGGCCCTATATAAGTCTAATAGGATCATTCGACCTCCTAGAAGGTATGAATTCACAATTATTAATTAAGCATTACTAATCGAGGGTAATGAACTTACTAATTACGTAGAAATAAAGTTAAATGTTGACTCGAAGAGATAGTAGTAGGCCATGAAATCTGAGATAAGCTCAATGTATATAAATAAGATTTGGACCTTGGTCGAAACCCACCTGATGGGATAAAATCCAAAAGGTAATAAATGAATTTACAAGAAAGATGTCGATATGGATGGAAAAATCCATACATACACAGCAAGACTAGTTGCAAAAGACTACTAATAAAAACAAAGAGTTGACTTTGATGAAATATTTTCACTTGTAGCCATGCTTAAGTCCATTGGATATTGCTAGCAATAGTTATATACCATGACTATGAGATATGGCAAATGGATGTCAAAACTATAATCCTTAATGGGAACTTGCAAGAGGATGCAACCCAAGGGTTTTCGAATCCAAAGATGCTAACAAAGTATGCAAGTATGATTGATCTATATATGGAGTGAAGCAAATTTCTAGGAACTATAATCTTCCATTGGATGAGACAATCAAAATGTTTGATTTTATCGAAAATGAAGACAAACTTTGTGTTTACAAGAAGATAGTGGGATCATTGTCGTATTCCTCATATTATATATAGATGACATATTATTAAAAGGAAACGACGTCTTTATGTTTCAATCGTTGAAATTGTGGTTGTCAAAGGATTTCCTCATGAAAGATAATGGGAAAAGCAACTTAAATTATAGAGATAGATCTAGAGGATTGCTTGATCAATCCCAATCTACCCAAATAAAATCCTGAGAAGATTTTATATGTAGAAAATGAACCGAGAGTTCAAGAATACACCGATGCTAACTTTCAGACTAAATATATGCTTATTCTTAATAATGGAGCGATTAGTTGGAAATGTTCCAAATAGGAAGCAATCACTGATTTAATAGAAAAAATTTAATATATCACTGCTTCAAAAGTAGCAAAGAGTTGCGGTTTGGATCAAAATGTTCATTAATGAACTTGGAGTAATTCTTAACATTATTGATTTCATAATCCTATATTGCTATAACAATGGAGCCATCACACAAGTGAAAAAACTAAGGTCTTATTAATGATTCAAACATGTGTTATTAGACAGGTAATACAAAGAAATGGTGTAAAGAAAGAACGAGTTCTCGCAAGTAACAATATTGCAGATCCACTAACGAAGTTTGTCACAGCATAAACATAATCGTCATGTAAACTCTTATGGTATTGGATATATAAGTGACTGGATCTAGTACAAGTGGAAGTTTGTAAATGTTATGCTATAAGTCTAATCGATTTAGATTGTAAACACTTTTAATATGATCAATGCATCTTACTTATGGCGGATCTATTATTTAATTGAATTACTATTCTAACAAATTATATTTATAGAGTATGTAGATTCAACTCTTAGTAACTTATTAATCACAAGGACTTGTGATAGTGAGAAATAAATTACATGTGTCTGAATCTTAAATTACCCGTAGTCGTAAGTAATAACGAGATACAGATACCATTATTATGGATATATTAGTACATGTTGCATTTCTCATTTGTGAAGTGAGTAGCCAATCTCATAGGCTAAAATGTAGTGACATTTAAATAGACATGTGAATATTTTATTATAAGAACAAAATATTGGATACCCATTAGAGAGATTCCATATGGCTAACTATCTGAGAGTCAATGTTTAGTTTCTAATGTTCGGTAGTGGAGTTAGTCCTTCTACTGAAGCTCTTCGTAGTGTCATATTGAGGACAATCATACTTTAGTAATGTTGGATGTAGCTATATCAAGAGCTGCTAATACGGCATCGCTCGTGTTTGTCAAGAATTATATGAATATTGTGAATGATCAATAACTAATTCTCACTCTTAGATAATAAGAGATTATGATCTACATTTCATTTAATTAAGTTGATAACGAAATTCTTGACCAAGCTGTGTTCATAAGTTGAAAAGAGTCTTCAACTAATATTTACTTAAGAGTGGGAAAAAAGATATGATTGATATATAATCAAGATTGAACTACTTTCATATTTTATAATTGATCGGATAATATTAACGAATTGGTTATAGTTTCAGAGTAAGCGAACAAATTTGATTTTGTCATACCACATAACACTTTTTGTCACATATATTGTTCTGACACATTGCTAGATGTCAGTTTGGGACGATGAATATGAATTAATTAATTTAGGTGAATTAATGATAAATTAAAAGAGTATTTTAATTTATTTTATTTTGATTAGATCAAAATAATAGTTCATGTCTTTTGACATTGTGATAAAAAACCTAATGGGTCACATACACAAAAGAGAACTAGAAGAATCATATTATTAATTAATTAATCGACAAGCGTTGGACATTTGAAAAATTGACCAGTTGCTTATTAATTGGCCTAAATTAATTAATTAGATTAATTAATTATTGGGCCGGTGTTTTTAATGGATGAGTCAATTCCACTTAAATTTCTATTAATAAGTTGTTAGAGTTTGCGAAATCAAAACATACATTAATAATTTTGCCAGCACAAGAAGAGAGAAGTCATAATCTCTCATTCTTGTTCTCTCGTATGGATTACCATTGAAAGTTGGACAATTGGATAGTTTGATGTGCGGAGATCGTGATTGTTCATATTCCAAGATTACAGAAGATGTTTGCAGAATTTACTAAAGGTATGATTCAATTATTGTTCTATTTAAGCATAAAGAAGATTTTTGGTGGGAGTTGAAATTATTTCAAATTCCGCTATACATATATAAGCAAATTCCGAATAGATGAGACCTGCTAATTAGTGATGAAAGAGGTGGCCATTCGCTCCTCGAAGGAAGGGGATCATGTGTGGGTCAAGGCCTTCTCTTGCTTCAACTGATCCATTAGTTCCTTTTTAGTTATTTTTTTACTTAAAAGATTATTGCAAAATCTAACATGTTGTGTAAACTTTATTGTTCACTTTCTCCACTGGCTTTTTTATTAGTCAGAGTATTTATTACTACATGTTCATTGTTAAAATTATGATTTAATTGAGATCAAGATAAAAGAGCTTGACCGTAGAAGTGAGATAGTAGTAAAAATGGCCCAATAGTATGTTCAATCCCTCTTTCAGGGAGACACTTCTAGTCCTCTCCGAAATGTGAGATAATATTAAAAATGCAATCCTATTTCATGTACATCTTGATTTACACCTTAATTTATCGAATTTACACTCGACACAATCTCATATCATCTTTTATACTCACATTTAATCTAGCCATTAAAACAATTACACGCAATCAAGGTGTCAATCAAGATATACAAATAGCTTAATCCTTAAAAATATCGTAATAGTATGGTCAAAATCTCTTGCACGGGAGATACTTCTGGTCCTCCCCGAATTTGATTTTTTTTGAAAATTTCTCACACTAATACCTACTTCGTCCAAACTCCTATCTTTTCATCCTAAAAGCCAAAAACTACTACATTTTCTTCGTTTAAAAACAACTCCTCATTTGACTTCATTTTTACTTTGCTATTTATAAATATAAACTAACCCTTTTGAGCTATATTTCTTCACATTTCTTGTTTATTTTGGAGTTATTTTAATTTAGTAATAATCGGACAGCTCCAAACATGGCTACAATCAAAGCCATCGACAAATCTCTTCAAAATTGTTCCTTAAACCACCGGCAAATCAGCAGCAGTAGAAGCAAAAACAGCAGCAACGGCGTTTCCATAGGCGGAGGTGGTGGCGTTGTGTCTGGTCACCGTGGCTCAGCCACTTCAGAGTCACCAGATAATCATCATTTCTCCAACCCAGTGGGCTCCAAGACCGTAATATTCAATACGGAGATCCCGCTCCCTGAATACTGGGAACAATTCTTTGATTTAAAGGTAATAATGCCACCTCTTCCCCCTGAATGGCCTCTTAAATTAATGGTAGTTATTTATTATCTCTTTGTTCATTTATCTTCATCAGGTTTTAAACCTCTTTTTAGTCAATAAATACATGCACGGATCAAGATCAGTTGTATTATTTTTCCCATTTTCTTTAAAAGGAATCTTTATTCTCGTCCTCCCATAATCAAGAATTCTTCTGTGGATTTCGATGGCAGACCGGTGAATTGTATTACAAAAATTGGAAGACAGGGAAAAAAGTGACGGAGGATCCGAGGACCTCCGCAACATTCAGTGGAGATTTTTACTCAGAAGACGATGGCAGGTCATATGACAGGGAAGGGTCATCAGATTCATCAGAATCATCTCCTTCATCTTCAACTGGGCAATGGAGCCATAATGGAGATCGTTTAATGGATGAATTCAACGTACTTGTGGCTGTAGGATGCAAAGGTTGTTTAATGTTCTACATGGTGCCCAAGCCGACTGAGGATTGCCCCAAATGTCATGGTCCACTTATTCGTTTCTGATGCAACGTTGAATCGTTCCATCATTTCCATTTCTTTCTCTAACTTTTCTTCCATAAATTTGTTGGATATTAATCTTTTGATGGATTGTTATTTATCTGGGTGATGATGGGACCATGGAGTTTCTGAAATGCGACAAAAGGGTTATTGTTCTTGTTGAAAATTCTGTCGTTTTTATCTAGATCTTTACATACTTTATGAAGGCTTAAATTTGTGTTATTTTGATATTTTATTTTTAATTGAAAAGTTGTATAATATAGCTCTTTTTGCTGCATTTATGTAGTTCATTGATGTTAAATAACATTTAGGTAAGCAAAAAAGAATTAATATAATCACCCATTTTGAGGAAATTTGTATTCAAGAGTTTCTAGTCGTAAAAGAGTTTTAGTTTTAATTTGTGAATTAAGATATATTGGATATTGTTTTGGTCATGGGGCTTGCATTGAGCAATTTGAAAATTTTGATGTGTATGCGACGTGGAAAATGATGGATGTACGTCAAGGGATCCATCCGGGTGTCAGCTCCCTATTGGAGGGAGTGTCCGCCCTCCAATATACGCTATTAATACACACTGTTAGTACCTTAGTATAAATATTAAAATTGCAGTCTTGTGAAATAAAGCAATTTTGTTTATTAATACCAAAAAAGAAGAAGAATAAAGAAAAGTACACATTAAAGCAATTTGAAGATTTTGTGATGCACCTTTCCCTGCATTATATGACCCGAATGGGGGCATGGACAAGGATCATGGTCCTCGCCCCAAATTATTTTATTTTATTTTATTTTTTCAATTTAAATTTTATTTAAAATGATTATAATAAAAAATAATGGATAGTAAATGAATTTTTTTTAATCCTTGCTCCACCCCCCAGCCCCACCGTCCTATTCCCTTCCTGCTTCTAGAAAATCCCAATAAGGGTGAGGATGGTGATGGCTTCTTTGATCGGTACACTTATAAAATCTAGATAAACATGTGTGCTTTCAAATGGTGTCAAACACGTTATTTGGATGAATATTAAGGTTCGACTCTTGTAATTAAAACAATATTGCTTACTGATATTGAGAAATCCGCTATTAGTATGTGATGCAGGATTTGAATTTAGAACATTTTTATCTGCTTCAAAGTATTACTTCGGTGCTTATTTGAAATTGGGTAGTACATTGATAAAGCCAAAAAGAGTGTGCTTTTAAAAGGGCCAGATATATTATTAGAACAATTATAATAGTAAATTTGACTAAAGATTTCATATAAAGAAAAAATAAATATAAATCCCGATGTTTGTGTCTGCCCGTTATTCCTTCACAAGACGGCGTCTAAAACCAACAATCTCCTATACATATTAACTTATCGAACTGTTTCATTATTTTAAGATTTGTAGTTGTCCAATTTCTTTTCAATCTTCCTTGTCGGGGAAAAAATTAATGTTGCTTACAATATTGAACGAATCACGATACAAAGTCTAAACCAACATGCATTAGATTGTTGTTTATTTCCCTATGTGACATCAGGTTGATGGTTGAAACTTGAAAGAAAGCAAAGCCTCTGTCTATTTTGTTCTAATTAATGAAACGAACTGTGAAAAACACGTAGATCGACCCTAATAATATCTAGAGGGGATGAATGGCGTATAAGGCGGAATTAAAATTGTTAATGATTAAACAACAAGAAGTCACTTTTTAATTCTTTTCTAGATGATTATTCAAACAAGTCAATTTAGTCCTACATTTGAATACAAAAGTTTGAACACCGCAATTGTATGATCAATGAATATAATGAAAGTACCTGTATGATCAATGAATATAATGAAAGCAATAAATCAACACAAGAATGACACGGAGAAACTCAACTGAAAAAAACTCCGAACATTTTGCTAGTCAATCTACTATAAACAAATTTAACAACTTACTGCCTACCGGACTAGACGACCCGTACTATCTGATCTCCCGACTACACTCCTTACAGCTCATCGTGGATCCCGTGCTCCTCTGCACCAATCCTTAGCTGTTGTTGTCAAAACTCTCCGTGGAATCTGCTACCCTGCATCACTCCAAGCCTTGTGAATTCATTTATCTCCTGTGAATCACGAAGAACAACCCCGTTCTTCGCAGACAGAAACTCCTGTCAATTTCCTTCGATTTTCAGAACTCTGACCAAATGTAGAGGAAGTAGTGGTTTGGTATTTGAATTATTGGACTGATGTTTTTCTCACCAAAACTCTCCACAGATGAAGGTCGAAAGAATATAATATGAAGGAATCACTCTGTAGCATTTTTCTCTCAATGTTCAACCTTAAGAATTTCATAAAGAAATGTTTTGGTATTTATAGGCAGGGTACAAAACAAATGGATCGGGGAAAAAGCCTTGAAATTGTGAAATAAATTTTTTTCGTATAACCCTATCGCTCGAGCGAGATCTCAGCGACGGTCGAGCGACACCCTGTCGCTCGAGCGAAGGCCTGACGACAGTCCAGCGAAGATATTTATGCTTTTGTAGCTCAGTCAAACCTTGACGACAGTTTAGAAAAAATCCTCGCCGTTTTCCTTATTTTCTCATTCTCGAAACCCTAGACTCAGACACCTACCTTTTGAGTAATTGTACATTACTCCTTAAACTTTTACAATGTATCAATTTCAGTCCTTTTGTTAACAGAATCACCAATTACAAATCATCTAAAACCTAACAAACTCCTCATTTAACATTCTGTGACAAAACTACAATCTAAGTCAAGGTAGTAATTAAATGAAAATTACAGACTCAAAACATGACTCAAACTTCAAC
>CAIGRF010278626.1:13847-32170 GCA_903798235.1 Fraxinus ornus
CAAAAAAAAAAAAAAAAAAAAATCATGCACATGAGTTTCGGATGAATGGCGACGTCGATGCTCAACAAATTCGATTAAGTGACAATGTGACTAATTTATTTACAAAAGCATTGTCAATATCTACATTCAAAAAATTGGTTCACAAGGTCGACTCAAAGATTTTCAGTGATCAATATCAGGGGAGTAACTGTACTCTTTTTCCTTCACTTAGGTTTTATCCCACTGGATTTTCCGATAAGGCAGAATATATTTTTAAGGAAAAATTGCAGTCAAGGTACCAAACCTTTCAATTTTTTGCAGACTTTGCCCAAACCTTTCATTTGTACAACCGACGGTACCAAACCTTTAAAAAAATCGCAACCCAAGTCCAAAATAACGATTTCTGTTAATTTAACTCCAAAAATCATCAGTTGACCCAAAAATTAAAAATCTAATAATTTTCTTCAAATAAGGTAAGGATGTTTTGGACATAATATATTTCCTCTATTAAACAAAAAAATTAAAAAAACAAAAAACAAAACTACAACCCCTACCCACCCCACCCCATCTCCTTCTTCCCCAAAAACCATGATTTAGTCAACGTGCATGAGACAGCAAGGAGTGGTGGTGCTGTCATCAATGGGTCTGCAAATGACGACTTATCCGGTGACCAATTTGTAACAGATGATACAACAACAGTTGAATGTTGACAAAATGTGGTGGGAGAGAAAGCAAATGGTGATATTGTAACTAATCAAGAACACCAGGTTCATGAAACAACTGAAGACGATTTCACCAAGGGGGGATACTAACTAGGCTGTCAAAGCACCAATCATTTAAAATAATCGCAGTCCTAGTCCAGAATAACGATTTCTGTTAGTTTGACCTCATAATTCATCAGTTGACCCAGAATTTTAAAATCTAATAATTTTCTCCAAATAAGGTAAGGATGTTTTGGACATAATATATTTCCTCTATTAAACAAAAAAATTAAAAAAACAAAAAACAAAACTACAACCCCTACCCACCCCACCCCATCTCCTTCTTTCCCAAAAACCCTGATTTAGTCAACGTGCATGAGACAGCAAGGAGTGGTGGTGCTGTCATCAATGGGTCTGCAAATGACGACTTATCTGGTGACCAATTTGTAACAGAAGATACAACAACAGTTGAATGTCGACAAAATGTGGTGGGAGAGAATGCAAATGGTGATATTGTAACTAATCAAGAACACCAGTTTCATGAAACAACTGAAGACGATTTCACCAAGGGGGATACTAACTAGGCTGTCAAATGTTCAGTGGAGAAGTTGAAAATAGAAAGATAAAATGCTCTGCCATTTGGTTTGCATTTCCCTAAAGTGGTAACTATGAAGAAAGTTGCTCAGTTTTTTAAGGCGTGGATTTGGGGCTCTCTTTCTGGAACTTCTCGACATGATTGCCCAATTTTTTTGGTTGATGTTTGTGAGATACAGAAGCTCCCCATCACTTGGGTGAAACTATCTTTTTCTGGGTGTGTGTCGGTGGGTGAACATTTTGGGGAAGCAGGAAATGGGGGTCGGGTCGGGTCGGGGTTGTAGTTTTGTTTTTTTTAATAGAGGAAATGTATTGTGTCCAAAATACCCTTACCTTATTGAAGAGAATTATTAGATTTTTAATTTTTGGGTCAACTGACGGTTTTTGGGGTCAAACTAACAGAAATCGTTATTTTGGGCTACGATTTTTTTAAAAGGTTTGGTACCGTAGGTGTTACATATGAAAGGTTTGGGCAAAGTTTACAAAAAATTGAAAGGTTTGGTATCTCGGTTGCAATTTTCCCTATTTTTAATACTCCAAAATAACTATACTATTTTTCCTGTTTGATTTTTTTTTTTTTTTTGCTCCATTGAATTTTTATCAAATAAGGTTTTAACGTAGCAGATATTTTGTAATGTATCATTTAACGAAAAGTGTTGTAAATAGTAAGTTTATTAATGAATGACAATTGTACCCCTATAGCCATTGAAATTATTACCATTATATCCCTAATCCTTCTCTATGAATATAGGGTTTTGGTTTTCATTATAATACATAAAAGTCTATTGACTTATATTCTCTCTTTTTTTTTTCTCTCTTTTCATAATAGGAACTATAAATTTTACTTATATTTTTTCTAATATATCCCTATATTGAATAATGGCAATTCAAATTTGTTGATAACAATAAACATTAAGTGTATATTAAAAAATTAAGACATTTATACTATCAATAAGTAAAGTGATATATAATTTGGGACAAAAAAAATAGGATAGTAAATATATTTTTATAGGACGGAAGGAGTACATATTACTTCACGTGTTATAATAATTAGTGTTTTAAAATGTGCGCGAGGCGGGCATTTTCGAAATGAAAATGAAAATAACTCTCAAAATCGCTTTTGAGTCACTAAATTTATTGTATATTTGACAAGATCTAAATTATAATTTAAACTGATCAAATATACTATTTCCGTCACATAGAGATAGATTTACTTCCATATTTACACGGATTAAGAAAATCTAATTAATATAGTTGAAAATATAAATTTTACTTCCATTTTTTTCTAATACACCCTTACATTAAATAATAATTTAAATATGAGTAGTTCATATTTGAAAATAAATAATAAAAAATAAACATTAACTAGGGACATTAGAAAACTAAGAAATCAAGTATACTCTCAACAAGAAAATTTGCATATATTTGGGGTATACGAAAAAGAAAAGCAAGTATATCTTTATGAAACGGAATGAGTACTTTTTATCTATTCATTTCATAGAATCTACAATTATTATTCACTTCTTCACTCATTTCTTATAACTTACAATTTATAATCACTTAAAAACATTCTCAAATATGATTTTACTCTTCTGAAATGCGTCTTATGTGCTAGTCGTGTGAGATTTTAATACGAAATATGTAACACAAATTACTTCTCCTGTTATAATAATTAAAACTTGAAATATTTTGTGAAAAAAAAAAATCAGAATTAAAATTCTAAGTATTCATTTACACGTGAAACGAGAACAACATGTTTATTCATCGTTATTTGAGAACTGCATTAAGACTGTAAGATTGTCTTTTAATGACAAAGAGGACCAATGATAAGGACAAATTCTGAAACTAACATAAATTGCTCTGATTATGATTTTTCTCCAAAATTTTATTTAAAATAGAGTAAAAGAACTCATTTGCCCATTGCATTTTTTAAATAAGCAAAACTAATAATAATACAAAAATTCGATTAATATTTGACTCTCATTTTAAAGTATGTTAACAATATTTTGGACGAAAACCATGAGGACAAGATTTTGATCAATGAAATGTTAAAAGTTAACGATATTTAATATAATTAAAACGTGGTGTATTTATAATATAAAAAAAAAATGTGGTAGGAATATAACCACCCTTACAAAAATCTTATGGGAAATCAAATCTTGGGTTAATGAAAAATATACTAAGAAAAACTTTTGCGCAGAGTAGAGACATGAAGATACCATTAAATAAATACATTTGTTTCTTAACAATGACGTAGTTTGAAATAGTGTCCTAACCAGTGTTCTAAAAAGCGTAAAGCGTGGCTAGGCGTAGAGGCCAAGCTTCAATCTTTACGAACCTATACGAAGTTTAGGCGTAAAAAAGCATTTTTTTTATTTTAAATATTATTTTAAATTTTTAATCATTGTAAAAAGATTCTATAATTCAAATAACACATACTAAACATCTAAAATTATAAAATACTGTATTTACTTAATAATTCCTACATAAGCAAAAAATATAAACAATACAAATTTTTATTATTCATTTAACAAACTAATAATAATTGAAATTAAACACAAAAGTCAGAGGTTCAAAAGCATAGGAAAGTGGAAACACGGGAAAATCAAAAAGAAAAAGAAAAATTATAAGCAAAATTTACTGAGAATCACATGCTCCAAAATTACAAATACAATGTAAAGCATAATAACATCATAATGCTATACATACATGATACCCAAATCAGTGCGGTGTGCGGAGAAATTGATAGGTTTTGAGCCGTTCTTTCCTTCTTTTTTTTTCCATTCTTTTGTTTTCTCAATTCTTTGGAGTCTGGAGTTTTTGAAATTTGAAGGAATAGTGAACTAGTAAGTCTAGGCAGTGGGTTTTATTAAAAAAAAGAAAAAAAAAATTGGGCCTGAGACAGAGGCGCGCTTTTTAGAACTGTGGTCCTAACTAGTAAATGTTTAGGATTCAAATTTCGAAGTGTATTTAAGAAAATTGTGTATATATCAAGGTTTTCAATAAAAAAAAAAATACGTTTCCTTACCAAGTGTAGTAGAAAGAAGTTTAAAAAATAACTTCCGTCTCCTTTCTTGAAGTTTAAACTTTTTAGATTTCTTGAGAGGACCCACTCCTCTCTTTGGCTGCCTCTTTGTGCAGTATTAAACATAATAATAAATAAAATCAAAATTTTTTTATTTTTATTTTTTCACATTGCCTAATCGACCATACAAAACCAAAGGAATGAGATAGGAAACCGCCACAGTCAGCTTGGAAGATGTCAATCAAGAAAGGTTGAGTGCCGCGTAATTAACAACTATTCAACTGGACGACTTAATCCGCCAGTTGAACCCTTGTGCCTATAAGATCCAAGTATCCCAAGTCATTGCATCAAATCGATTCCTACAAATATTAATAGACTGTTCTGAGTATTTCGACACACACACGCACACAGTTTAATCTCTTTGAGTATCATATCTTCTCAGTCTTGGAGAAATGGCGATTGGAATAATGGAGGTGAAGCTGGTTGGTGCTAAACGTCTCAAAAACACTGATTTCTTAGGTATGGATGGCTCTCAGTGTGCTTGTGTGTGTTTTTTCTCATATACTGTGTGTTAAATTTCATTATATCATTCATCTTCTACAACTCTTTTTGGATTTGAATAACGATCACAGCGAAGAGCACTTTAAAAATACCTGGTCAGATGATTATAGATAGCTGATGGATATACATATACATTATTGCGCAGGTAAAATAGATCCATACGTTTTGCTTCAATACAGAAACCAAGAGTGCAAGAGCAGCATTGCGAAAGGTAACTATCCATGTATATATTGAGCTTCATTTAATTTCTAAAGGAGCTTAATTTCGAACGAATAATGACGACTATCTATCTATAAAATTATGGCTATAGGCACCCAGCAATTAATCGTTAGGATGGTTTCATTTATTTCATCAATTCCTTGTATAAAAAAGTAGAAAATGTATCTCACGAGATAGGAGGTCACATATAGTCGAGGTATGTATTCCATCATTACTAGGTATATATACAGAGAGAGCCTTTCTAACCCATCCAATCTATTATTTCCCCTTTCCATCTATTCTTTCTCCATGGTCACATATAGGATTCGTTTGATTGCAAATGTGGAAAATTGATAGAAAGAAAATGTTTTATAGGGAATTGAATTACCTAGAAATTATTTTACTGGGAATTGTAATTAATTGTGTTTGATTGATATTATTTTCCACCTGAAAAATATTGAAAGTTTGATGTCCGTTTGGCTTCATTTTTTATGGAAATTGTCCATTAAAGTGATAATTTTTTCTACTATTGAGTCTAGAATTTGTTCCAATCGCTAAAAAAAAAAAATTTATCATATCGAATATCATTCGTTTGGCTTTGTTTTATATAAAAATTGTCAATAAAAGTGAAAATAAAAAATAAAAAATTACCATTGTGTTTAGACTTTTTTCCAATTCCCAAAAAATTAAAAAAAAGCTAGAAAGTCTTCTACCACAAAAAGGCAAGAAAATCAATTCCACAATTCCAAAGAAAAAGGCGTGTGAGGCTCATGGGTGGGGAAATTTTTTTCCATTAAACAGCAAAAAAGTGAGAAAGAAAAATTTCCATTTTTCATGGAAAATCAAAGCCATCAAACATGTCCATTGTTTGTGTTTGAATCTCATTAAAATTAGAATAGAATTTTTGGAATGGTGATTGATGGGATAATGTGTGGCGGAAAAGTGATGAAAAGTTTTAAATTTGTTTGTAATATTATTTTATTTAGAGAGAGAGAGAGTTTCTAACACATCCAATCTATCATTTCCCCTTCCCAATATTCTCTATATTTGTAGTTATGAATTTTCCCCTTTCCATATAGAATTAATCTATATGTACATTAGGCCCCCTAATAGGAGGCTGCCATTTGACCATTATGTAAAGAATTTGGTAGAATATGATGTTATTCTAGCATGGTCCTTCCATATATTCTCTATATTTCTAGTTATGAATGGGTTTGCTACGACGAGTTTTAACTGAATCAGCTAGAGTCGACCTCGAGTCATTCGTGAATAAAATGGGCAAGACATTTAAGTTAAAAAGATACCAATGACTTTAAACACCTAGGTTTGTTTTTTCAAGCCAGTTGAATGCATTACTTGTCAACATTTTCCAGGATTACTTGCAGGGAAATTGATTTGATTTGACTTGTTTTTAATTTGTATATTGCAAGCAATCAAACATTAATTTACGATAATAAACATTGATTAGCGTATGTAACACGAACAAGGAGATCACGATACTCCAACAATAAAAAACTGGCTTATTTTATAAAATCCTTCACAAAATAACTTATGAGATTTAAAGTTCTATACTAACATAGGGCAAGGTCGCAACCCAACATGGAATGAAAAGTTTGAGTTTAGAGTTGATTATCCAGTGGCGGATGAGCAGTACAAACTCGTGCTCAAGATCATGGATCACGACACCTTCACTGCAGATGACTATCTCGGCCAAGCAACGTAAATTTATCGAACACTTCTCTTACCTAATCGTGTCTTAGTCTTGTTCTTATTTAGTCCGATGTAACTTACGCTAACCTATATGCATACAGGATCTACGTGAAAGAACTTATAGAATTAGGACTCGAGAAAGGAAAGAGTGAGCTCTGTCCTCAAAAATACAGAGTCGTTTTGACCGATAAAACTTATCACGGAGAAATTCAAGTTGAAGTTGCTTTTACTGCAAAGGTACCTTCATGAAATAATCTTTCAAACTCTATGAAATTAATTGCTCCAGTTACTGTCTTCACAATATTATGTTACTGATTAGGTCTGGTCAATGTTCTTTTTCATTGCAGGAAGAAACCGATGAAGAAGAATATGGTGGATGGAAGGAAAGCAACTACTAGTTCATCCACCAACTAATTGCCAACGTATATATGGATTTAATTTAATTTCATTGAATGTACAATTCGTAGTTTCAATTCATTAGAATTATTCTTTCAATCTTTGAAGTAATTATAGTTGGATTCTTTGTAGAAAAAAAAAATTAGAAAATTATTCACTGTAAAATGGAATTGATTATTAGTGTACAAATAAAAACTGTTCATGTGTATTGGTAAGTAGAAAGAAACGAGTTCCATTGAACATTTGCAGGTATTCATTTAGCAATACAGAAATTTCCTCAATTACATATCATCTACAATGAACTCAATAACACTCAAAAGAAATCGAGACGAGGAAAAAAATACAAAAAACAAAAACTCGGCATTCATAAAGGCAAGAGAAATATATTACATCAAGATAAAACTAAGTGGACAAATAATCCTGGAGACCCCATTCATAATAGAATTAATTTTTCAATTTTGGAGCAATGCATTAAAAATAATCATGGAGTGGGCTCGGCCAGGAAATTTACGATCCTATTTAACAGATTCAAACCAAATACAGTTTCTTCACAGTTGATTTTCACCGATACATCAAGTGGTTCAGAGCAAGTGCCTTTGAGGGTAAGTGTGATTAAGCAGGGCATTGTTTTGCTCAATATCTCACCGCTAAATCTTAAGCATAAACCTGAAAGGTCATCAAGATTGGCAGCAACAGGCATGTCCACAGAAACAAGGAACAGATTCGCGTTGCTAAGCATCTTTAGTGCCAATTTCTCGCAGATTAGAAGGATATTGTCTTTAACTAATGAGCTTTCATATTTGTCATTTAGCTGGCTAATGTGATCAGTGAAAGTACACCTGTTGCAATGGCAGGAAAAGAAATTAATGAAGGATTCTCACACAAAGAAAACAAATTAAAATTATTTTGAAATCACAAGCCTAGGAAATTCCACAACTTAGGAGAATTCATTTTTATGGTATCCCGAGATAAAATATCTAAACCAAATCCAATCTATTCCGAGCCAACTATAAATCTAATAAACTTTGATGAATCAACCCACAACTTTATTTTTGATCCTCCATAAATCCACAATAACAGCCATATCCTTTGACTACAAGATACGGTCACTCCATACATATTTGTCACCAGTCACTGGAATCTAAGGAGTCGTGCTTTACAGAAACTCTCTAGATCCATTTCCCAAAGCTTATAGAACGCCCATATTTGTATGTTTTCAGCAAGTCTTTCCAAAAGATGTTACTTTTTCACTGGCCATCCCATAAGAAATTCCTTTGCAATTCCCCTACCTGTGCCAATCAAACTGAGATGTAGTACAGGCATCCCATATAAACTGAAGAGCACCAATACCACAGCCCAAAACATGCAGGAAGGAACCCACCTCAGATGTCAAATTGGTTTTCTTAAGATGGCTAATGCTCACACCCTTATGTTAACCAAACTATCAGGAAGCCATTACTCTTCCAGAAGTAGAAACTTTCTTCACATACATGCTAGACTTCAGTAATAAAAAAACAAAAGCAAAGATGCAATGGAACCCCAATTTAAGCCAATATACATATGCAAAACTGAACTGACTGCTTCCACTTTAAGCCAATATACAATTTTTATTTTAACAGAAGAAGCATCATAGGATGTTAGATTTTTCAACTTCCAATTTGCAGAGACCCCCAAACTCCCACCTTCCCATTAGTATTAATTAGCTCATTAGCAATACCACAGCATACATATGCAAAACTGAACTGACTGCTTCCACTTTAAGCAAATATACAACTTTATTTTAACAATAGAAGAAGCGTCATAGGATGTCAGATTTTTCAACTTCCAATTTGCAGAGACCCCCGAACTCCCACCTTCCCATTAGTATTAATTAGCTCATTAGCAACTGACAGCATGAGCTGCACAGCATAAATAATTAGACAGCCTCCTGTGTAGACATTCTGCACAGAAAAAATAAGGCCACATTTACCTACTGGTAATTTAGAACTGTAATAACTGACCTCCTTGTGTACTCAAACATCCCAGGAAGATGAGATTCCTTGTGTGAAAATTCTTCGATGTCCATCGGTAGAGGTTTCACAAAGTAGCCAATATCAGGTCGCAGTTTCACCAGGTGCTTTCTGCCATTACACACCAACACCAGCTTCAGAGGCAACAGGTGATGTTGGAAGCGAACCTGGAGAATTCTCTTCATAGTCTGACCAGGTTCCAGGTTATCAATCTCTTCCATAGGAACTAGAGTTGGCACTTCACTACGAGACACTGGGGAACTGCATATCCAGACAAACAAGCATTGTCATGGTTGTTTTAAATACCATTAGACCCTTTTTTTAAGGCGTTCAACTCGATCATAAAGTGAAAAGACTAAATGATCAAGTAATATTCTATTTAGATCTTTTAGCTTCAATTTTAAAGGACACTTAACGGATCGAGTAACCCCATTTTGTCGTAGTCAAATAGCCGTGCCCATGGAGCAAGTCATGGCCTTAAAAACTAAAACAGATACAGATGGTTACCTGCCAACTGGACCAAAATCCCTCTGCAGAGTCTTTTCACTCATTTGCATATGTATTTACAATTCCAATTTTACTACAGATGCACGCATCATAAGGGACCAGAAAAGTACAAGGCTATGAACCTACTTTTGATCTCTAAATCTTACAAAACGTGCACTTTAATAACGTCAAATTCAAAATAAACTAGCTAGCAAGCCTAGCATGTCACAAAAACACACTTTAATAACATCAAATTCAATTTAAACTAGTTACGTATCTGGTAGCAAAATAGAATGGTAGATAAATGTGTATATACAATATGACCCTGTTTGGCCTCTATGTCTTAAAACTCATTTTCAACAACACATTTCTTGGGACCCACAACTTTTATCAACTTTTCAACCACAATATTTTACCAACTTTTTTTCAAAATCTACTAAAAATCTAATTATTATCCAAACCAAACAGGGGCTATATTTCATCCTTTAAACGTGATAATTCACTTTAATCATAACAGAAACCCCAGAGTTCAATCTCATTAAATTTACGTTAATAGAACTCTGAGTTACGGTTTCTGAATCATGGTTTTGGAATATTTTATCTCTGGATATATTACAACTTCGATGAGAAATTGATGTTAACCACAAGCTTACTCTTCGTAACATTGGTATAGGAATAAACCACTGATTCTATCAAAACAACCATCTTTTGTTGCATCCCTTCCCAACACCAAAAGCAGAGGTGCAGGAAAAGTTCCAAGAGAATGTCATATATAGCCAACAGATGGTAAATGGTTCAAGAAATATATCAAAGAAAAACAGAAGAAACACGGCATCAGAATTTCAGAAATGCGTGTTCTGCATATATTCAAATTGGTCCGGGTATTCCCTAGTGGGAAATGCTAGCAATGCAAACAATGAAAGATTAGCTCAAAAATACCTTTCACTCACTGACTGATCTGAAGAATCTGGACTTCTGTTGGATTCCTCTTCAAAAAGTAAGATATCTGACATGGGCTCCTCCGAACAGTTCCTAAAGGAAACATGTAGGCATACAAGCTGTGGAGATATGCTAGATACCTCGGATGAAAATATATAATCCACACTTAACCCATTTCCATTTGCAGGATCTAACAATGAATAAGATTTAGGTTTAACTAGGCCCCCAATATCCTTAATTGAGATTCTGGCCAATGATTTTCGCACATGACCTAGATCGGATGAATTTTGGTTCAAACCAGGATTTTCATCCAACCATGATTCAAGAGCTCTTTTAGACATCAATTCATCAACGCCATTAGAGCAAGAGGGATCATTCTCCTCTGAAACCTCAGCCACATTTCTACGAGTAAGGTCAGCATCTGCGAGATGAATTAAAGGTCCAGCATTGTCATTAACGTCGCTAGCAGACCCGCTGATATAGCTGCCACCGCTTTCACTTGAACCAATCATAGATTCTTGTGAACTGTAATCAGACGTGTTTTCTTCATCCAGAGATCCAGATACAGCTTCGGAATCATCATTTTCATTTGGTTCATTATGTGCAGCTCCAACTCCAGGTGTCTTTATTCCTTGTACATCAGTTGAAAAATCACAGCTCTCATCATAAATTAGACTACAAGGATCAGGCAGAGGTTCGTATCCTGGAGCTGCATGAAGCACTATCTGCGAAAGAGATCCAGGTAGATAAAATCGATAGTTTAAGGGCTCAGAAGATGGCAGTTTTGTTTGTCCCCCAAATATGCTTTCTGTAAGTACGTGTGTGAGGTCTTTAATTTCTGGTTGGTCCTGTACTTCTTCCAAGTAAGGAGATCCTATACAGTGTGACAGGAGATTCTTAAAAATACGAGCACGATCGCGAACATCATAACTAATGTCACATTTGGCAAGCTCAAGCAAATATCCTCCAATTTTTTTCAATATTGATATGTCTTCCCCTTTGGCACGTAAGAGGACCTGGAAAGATACGAAAGTAGCAATTGATTATCACCCAATGTTACTATATGCACTTCCATGTAATAAACACAGCATCCATTATATGCAATAGACATTGATTTGAATTTACAATAATCATCACAAACAAATGAAATGCAGGGGAACTGGTAAAGTACTATGTTATGATAATCTTGATAATGAAAAGGTACAAAAATGCTAGATACGAAGTTTGAGATAGAATAAAGTGTTTCTCAAGTTGATGCTGCCAGAATCAAGTATTGTTGGAACAGACAGTGCCAATCAAAGATTAAAAGTAACATTTGATAGATCTCGAGACTGCACTAAACAGTAATAATTAGGGATTCACAGTGATAAAGTACATGTCAAGCAGATAAATCAATGAAAGTGACTGAGTAAGCATCGGAAATGTATTTGAGACACTTACACAGAAGCACATGAGAAAGTGATGCAGGATTAAAACTAATACAGTATTTAGGATCCTGCTATCAGAAAAGTAATATAATCAAGAGAACTTAACCAAGCAGTTGACTGCTGTTCAGGAAGTAAATGGTTTGCTCATAAATAAGATCATCAAGTATTAAGCCCCTATTTGGTACACATTAAAATTTTCATTCACATTCTTCTACTCATTTTCAACCACACATTCTTCAATAAAATAATATTTTCCATCACATCACTACCTTTTCCTTCTTTTTCAACCACACATTCACTCATGTTTGAGCCACATTAAAATTTTTATTTTCATTCTTCTACTTATTTTCAACCACACATTTTTTAATAAAATAATGTTTTCTATCACATCAATAATTTTTCCTTCTTTTTCAACCACACATTCTTCATCAACATACTATTCCATAATACATTCTTTCAAAATAATGTGGTTCAAACACATCCTAAGTCCAATATTTAGATAAGCAGGCACTCTTGACAATATGTTAATAACTAAGTTTTTAGAGCAATTGAGTTGTAAAAAAACAACGTAGCATTGATAGTGTTGCTTGGCTCCATATCCATATTTCATGTATTCACTAATATAATTACTCCTCCTAATTATTATAAATTAACTGATCTCAAAATATAACCACATTTAATCACAAATTCTTTTTAGAAACGTACCCAGTAATAGTTACCACTCAGCTATACAACTACTGTTAATAGGAAAATAATATTTATGTCTATAGAAAAACCACCAAGAATAAAATTCTTTCGTAAATGATAAATTCGACTGCACAATAAGATGCAGACAGCAAGTGATAAAAAATAAAAGCAATAATTGCTTACTACCTTGGCACAGGCATTAAGAATCTGGAGCTTTGTTTCAGCTGCTTCCATAGTAAAGCGACCAGCAAGATATCTAAATAATGTTGGTAGTACTTTTGAAATGACACCACCAATATTGTTGTACTCACCCACCATCCAAATAATCATTGCCCGTGCTGCACGTGCCCAGATTGAATCCAAGCTTCGTACCAAATAGACAATTACCTTTAAATTGAATAAGCTTCATCAGATTGTAACCACTTGTACAAATATTCAGATATGTCTAGCATTGTATTAGCTAGTATGGTCAACGTGTCAGGTATTTCTAGGGCAAAGCTTATGTAGAGTTTTTCAACAAAATTATCAAGTACAATCTGTATCTCACACAAATCACCAGGATACATACAGGACAATTAAACAACATATACATTTCTTTCATAAACCACATCCATGGAACATGGTTTCTCGCATGGATGATGGAATTTATCAAGACATTTTTTTTATTTAAGCACATTTTATGACTCTCACTCAATATATTAGGAAAATTAAGATTTAAATAGATATCATCAGAAACATGCATAAATATAGACCATAACAGAAGAAAAGATTGGGAAGTTTACCTTCTCGTGACTGGGAGGATCTTGTTTTATAATTGTTTTTATAGAATTTATTGCTTGAACTAGAACAGCTTCCTCATCTGCTGATGCAACGTCTTTATTTGAGGATTCTGAGATGTTGATATCAGATCCATAAAATTGTCAATAACGAGAAAAGAAAAGACGAGTAAAGGATATAGAAAAATAGAAGCACCAATCAGCAGTGATATGAGCAAAACAGTGGTGATTACCAGATAAAGCCAGAGCCAACAGCCCTTCCAAACATGTCTTAGCCACATCTGGAAGTCGCTGTGAACATAAACCGATTGCAGCCACAGTATCTGCAGCAAACCTCCTGTCCTGATCTCTAATATAATCCTAGCAATGCACTAAAAGATAAGCATCAATTGACAAAAATCAATTCAATATATCAAGACCCTAAGAGGTGATTTTATCTTTAAAGAGAACGTGATAAGGCATCCTCACAATGGGAAAATGAATTGAAACCCTTTAAGGACGCACCAGTAGCAAAAGAAATGAATCAATTCTGTCTTAATAAAATTCACTTCACAACAAACCTATAAAGACAAACACTTTGACTGCGTAAATAGCAGAGTACATAAACCTCAGAATTCAAGTACCTGAAACTCTAGAAAAATGGCAGAAATTGATGAATATGTTGCAATCGAGGAAAGTATCTCAAGCTTCAGAGCTTTTGCTTGATATGAATCCGAAGAGTTGACAAAAAAGTCTTCGAAGTGGGGAACAAATAGAGATGGCATTGCTTTGGCAAAGACTTGAATGTTGCAGAGGACCTGAATCAGAAAAGCATTAAAAGAAGATCAACCAAGACAAGGTTTTCTATTGGTGCTAACTTTGATGCCATGATGCCTATGAACAAAAATTGGAAGGCAATGGTTAGCTTATATCTTAAGAAAGAAATATTATGTATCTGCTACCACATAACATATGCTATCAGGAACAACTGCATTTCTTGACAATGTCTAACAGAGCCTCTAACTCTAGATAGACTTCTTGACAATGTCTATTTATCCTTCGCCACGTGAGCCAGACTGAGTCCAGTCATATCAGATTGCAATGGAGATGAATTTCTTTAGACATTATCTACTTTTGCTTATATGGCCATTTTTGTAAGCAATCCATGGAAGCATGAGATGCTCTAACAAAAGAATAATCTACCAAATACAAGGAAATAAATCGAGAGTGTTGTAATAAGATGGCAACCCCACATAGCTCAGCATGTCTGTTGCAAAGGGTGTAGTAACCAGAAGAAAAAGGAAATTTATCCATATAGGAGCATTTTCCTTTCTGCTTATAAGAAGAGAATTTTAAACATAGCACCCTTTGTTTTTCTATTACCTGAACTCACACATTCTACGGTAAAATTTCATAGATGCTCAAAAAAAAACAGAATCTGATCACTGACCTCTAAATAACAATACATAAAACAAGAAGTATGTGACAAAGTAATTAGCATTGAAATTTGATCACTGATTACAAGTTCGCCTTTAATTAAAGGGTGTGTTTGAGCCACATTATTTTGGAAAAATATATTCTGAAATAGTAGATTGATGGAGAATGTGTGGTTGAAAAAGAAAGAAAAGTTATTGATGTAATGGAAATTATTATTCTATTGAAAAATGTGTGGTTGAAAATGAGTAGAAGAATGAGAATGAAAATTTTAATGTGTACCAAACATGGGCAAAATTTCAAAGAAAGAGCAAAGTACCACATATTTTGAAGAATTAGATGATCTAAGTAGAAACAACAATGGCTTCACAATCTTTTTAATGTCCTCCTTTGGTGCCATGATCCAGTGAACCCCGGCAGCAGCCAGTACTACTGCACTATTATGACTCCATAATAATGGTGATGTACACTGCAACAAAATCTTCACATCATCATTGTTTTTGGAAGAGGTAAAATGGGAAATATCCATCGAAGAAGTATTCTTATCCATGCAACCTAACCGAGATAAGTACTTCTCTGGCCCTTCAAGGTAACTCCTGGAGACTACATCTGCTATCTCAGAACATATCTCACCACTGATGTCATCAGGGTTTTCTGTCATTGCAAGATGAGGTTCTAGGTCCTCCCTTTCTGAATTATACTTCACAAGAGAACGCGATGATAACATTATGGATCCCTCAACAAGCCCATGCTTTGCAACTACATATCGTAAAAGGATCCCAACCAAAACAATCTGACCCCATTCTTCCACATCTGGAAGAGTCTCGCACAACTTTTTGTAATTTCTTCCAATCAAAGATAAATTATTGGGACAAACAGAAGCAAATGACGCAGCAGCAGCTCCAACTACTCCAGGAGAATTATCATTCAACAGTATCCCAACTATCTGCATAATATAAGTTGCCAATAAGTCATAATACATGCAAGTGTGAGAAGAGAAAATTTCCAGTCAGGAAATCAAACTCTTCAGAGAAAGAGAAAAGAAAACATCATCAAATGGCAAAAATAAGCAAAATCAACACTTAAATGCAATATGTGCACTTCTGCAAGATAAGAGCACGTCAATTCATGTAATTATGCATGATTATGTCACATCTGCTCCATAGCTTGTATTGCAACTATTATTACAAATAACAAAGACCCCTGACACAAAATGTTTGCCAACTAGCATCAAAAGCCTGGATTTGCAACAAGTTCCATTTGGAGGAAGATTTGTAGTTTTATGGTGAATTTAAAGATTGTTTCTATATTTTCCGGACATAGGTAAATATCAAGCTGTCATTCGATTTATCTAATGTTAACTTCACTCATATTAATACTGAGAAATTTCAAAAAGTCTAAGCTTGGAGAATTTCATTACTATTGAGTTCCCCAAGGTTTAGAATCTCTCGTCATAAAAATTATGTGTTCTTAGTAGGCGAGTAGAGACCAAAAAATTAACAGCCCGAATGATTGGAAAGGATTTGATTTCATTGGATTGGTTCTTTCAGTAGATATAGTGGTGATCCAAACGGAATGACAAGAAAAAATTCACATCGATGATGCCTGTTGCATGAGGGTATTTTCATAGCTAGCCTCGAGTTTCCAAGAATTAGAATGAATTTATAAGAATTCACACGGTCAACACAAACATAACCCTTTTCTCAATATTTACACCATTATTTAGCACGAAATTTTACATTTTAACTGCATATTGCAGCAGGGGATTTTCATACATAATGTTCCTACATCTGATATCATTAAAAGCTTTATTTCCTGCCACTTATTGGAATTAATTTCTGATTTTAAAAAAACCCATAAAAGCTTAAGATTGACCATCCCAACATACTACTGTTTATTTTCCAACAAGTGTTTAATATTCCCTAAATTACAGCTTAGTAAAGGGAAAGAAGAGGAAGGTAGACACAGTACAGAAACTTAGCCTTGTATTTTAATTCCTTTACCTGCTTTCAGAAAGATCAATTATGCTTGGAAAAAGAAGTATAGAGTTTAGAAAACAAATAGTAGTTGTGAATTGACCTCTTCTATTGGAGCTGTGTGTTCCTCCAACCGCAGATCGTGTAACTTTGGAAGTGCATTTGCAGCACACTTTCTAACATAAACTGATGGATCTCTGGCACATTTTCCCACGGCCATCAGAATTAGAGGTGCAATCACATGCAGTCTGATGCCAGCCATCGTACGGAGTGCCCGTGCCCTTACCAATGGATTAGGATCTCCCAAGTCCTTTTGAAAACAATTTATCGACAGCAAAGCTTCATTTGGCCGCCTAATAACAGAAGTAGTAGCTCATATGATTACCTTTAGTTATCAAATTGTGAAAGACTTAACAGTTTGGTTTCCCAAGTTGTCTTGTATATGTAATATGTAGATTTAACCAATTATTAGTAAGCAAAGGGAGAAAGGGGGAAAAAAGAGTGACTTAGATACTACTCTCTGGCATACTTTTCAGCATAGTGCAGGAGATACAAGTAAACTAGCTTCTTAACTTCCAGGGACTGCGACGCCACATTTTTTACCACCTGTATTCCACCAAGTACCCAAAAGAAATCAAATGAACTCTTAAAGCAGAGAAAATCTTAAAGCTTCAAAAGCAGAAGTCAAATAGCCAAGTAAAAAACCAACATTAAGCATAATCACATTACATACAAATCGAATTTACTTCTCCCAGATTATATAAGAATCCAACAAACCTACCTAATTGAATCCTCAATCCAATCGAACACTTAGAGCTACATTTTCACGATTAGCTATAGTATTAAACTTCAAACGTTAATTGTCAAATAAGAGACATGGAGTTCAACTTCAGTAGGATTATACTTCTTAACATATAAGTCAAATAGCAGACTTTAATCACGCTGGATACAAAATCGAAGTTACTTCTCTCCCAAATTACATAAACTGCCTACTCAAATCCCCAATTCAATGATACTCCAAAAGATTACGTTTGTACCAAGATTTAACATGACAAATGTAATATCTCATTCAACGAATAAAAAAATCTAATATTTCGAAGTGGTTTGAATTAATTCAAGTTAATAACGATAGGGCGAAGTGAACTGCTGGAACCTGAGGGAAGTAACTGGAGACGTCAAAGCCCTGGGCGATGAGCGCAAGCAACCTCTTGAGGGCCTCGCATTTCTCGGAGTCGAACTTGCTGTCAAGGAGTGGAGCGATGCTGACGTCATCCGGATCGTCGTAAAGATGAGCATCGGTGCCGATCCGGAACACCATCGTAGACGCCTTACTCAGAGACTCCGCCGTCGCTCCGAATTGCGAAAACATTTCTCCCTCTGTTTTTCGATTGTGATTATTTTTGGTGTTTTTGGATTCTTTCAGGTTGAAGCTGGCATGTAAATGTT
>CAIGRF010278636.1:1380-16552 GCA_903798235.1 Fraxinus ornus
AGAAGAGAAAGAGAGCAAGAGACTATTGAATGACTGCATCTTTATTTCTTTGATTGATAATGAATACAAGGCATATATCCCTATTTATAGGAATATTACATTGAGATAGAAAATATAATATCTTGAGAATCAAATCAAATCAAAGTGATTAAGGTAATATGAAAATCAATTTAAGATAATATCAAATCAAGATAATATTGATTTGATATTATCTTCAATAATACGAATGCCAAAGAAAAAGTACTTATATATTATGTCTTTTTTAAATTCCTTTGATCTCATTTACACTTCCATCTCCATCGGTTTTTCCTTGGTATTAAGCTCCTTAAACTTTTATTTTTAAGTGAAACAATTTCAAAATCACATTAATTGATGGGAAAATAAACTTTATTCTCAAATTTAAGTAAGCAATAAATAAAGAAAAGTAGGATGGACAACAATTAGGAAAGAATCTATAATAGTCCCCATTTGAGACTATTCTTCAACACGTCTGTCAACTGAAATTTATATCATGTTGAGGAACGTCACTACAAGAAAAAATGGTCTTGGCAATATATTTTTATGTTCTTTTCATTTTATGAAGTTTGAGCGGAAAGTATCAGCAGTTGAATGTTACATAAATCAGAAGGGGGCCTCAAAAGAATAAGCATTTGCAGAATCTCAAATACGAGTTATGAATGCATGAGCAGATATACTAAAGTTGTATTTTTTTGTTTTTTTTTTGGTCTATTTGAGTGACATGGTAGCATAATTTGAGCCTCTTCTTTTTTTGTAGAAGTTTTTAACCTTAATTTGTTGGGTAATTCTCGTTATCCTATGTTATTTGATACTATTAAACGAGTGAAGCTTCACTTATCATTGTCCTTATTGTATAATATTTTAGTAGTGGGATAAGTGTGTTTTACATACTTATTTAGGCCACAAAACATGGACAATTGTTGGTAACTATATCAAAATATAACCTTAGTTCTATACAAATTGTGTCTTGTAGGATAACATTGATGGACATGGTGGAATTAAAAAAAAAAAAGGGAGCGAAAAAAGGACTAAAGTGATAGAAAACCAAAGTTCAGGGACCAAAGTATAAATAATCAAAAAATGATCTGGAAGAAGAAACGAAGATGTGAAAAGAGTCGAACACCGATTTAGCAAAGGAATGAAGTGTTGGAAGAAGAAGAAACGAGAAAAGAAATCACGAAATGAAATAAGGAGTTCGGGGACCAAAACGCAAAGAATGGAAGTTTTCTTGAACAATGCAGTCACATGCGAATCTCAGGAGTGCATTTCATTGTTCTATGCGGTCACATGGCAATGTACTATGTAGTCGCATAGTACAGTTCCGGAGGAAAAAAGCTGATTTCCTTATTTCCATAAAATTCTTATAGAAACAAATTTTGGGGCATTTTTTAAAACAGAGTCGTCCAGAACACATTAGGAGATATTCTAAGAGCTTTTGGGAGCAGAAGAGGATGAAGAAACACGAAGATCGATTTAAAGACTCGAAAATTCAATTTAAGCATTATATGGGTGATGTCGATTCTTCAATATTCTTTTTATTTTCTTCTTCATAACATGTTATGCTAGTTTTCTTTGTACTAGGAGAACGATGAACCATGTAATATGAGTTTTAATATTTAGTTTTATACGTTTGACATTAAAAACACGTTTTTGAATATTGAATGATTTATATGATTTTCTTTTCTCCACAATTATTGTGCACAGTAATTATGTGAATTTGGTGACTTATTTTATGCATTCGAAAGAAGGGAAAATAGGTTCAAAATATATAAATTATCATAGGGTCTGATAGGTGATAAAAATATAAGTGTTCATATAAATTCATACACTTTTATATGTTTGCATCCATCATAGAAATATAATTGAGTCATATATAAAAGTAGGTTTAACATTACTCGAGAGAGTTTGTTAAATAAAATAGGAACATTGATTTGTCAAATTCAATCGTGTTGTCAACGTATGAAACTAGGGTTAAAACTGATTATTGCATGGGAATTCGGGATCGTAGTATGTTTGTCATTCATTAAAACACATTAACTTACGTTCAACATAATTTGCATTTAATTTAGTTAATTCACTTAAAATTGCATAAGTAGATTAATTTAGATATAATTTAGCTATAAACACATCTTATTATTCTTGTTTCGGTTAAGGTCACGATAATTAAAATTGAACTAAATTAATCTCCATTAGACGATACTTGGACTCAATTCCACTTTATTACTTGTTGACGAATCGTACACCTGCGATGATTTTAATTCGAAATATATTTTCATAAACATAGCCTCAAAATGAATTGGATGACTCACCTAGCATATTAATGAACTACTTTAAAACTAACCAAGCCCAATTCGAGTACGAAAATCTAGCCGGGTGATCCATAAGAACCATCCCAACAGGTCCAATTTGAAGTTTTTAAAAGTTAAAACTTAAAAATGTTATTTCTTCGTATTCAATTCTCAGAAAAATAAAATAGATGGGGTCAAGCATGCTACTCAGAAATGCAAATATTGATGGATCTGTGGACCATTTACGTCGACGTCTTTGAAAGAAAATCCGAATCTGGCTTGGAAAAATATTTTTACATAGATCAATTTAGACGTGGATTGAAAAGAAGGGACAATTTGTCACTTTAGCACTATTGCTAACTTGTGTACAAACTTTCACCTTAACGTGAAAGGTCTTGGCACCAAGTTCATACATTCAAACAGTCTACAATTTTCCCTAAAATTAAGAAGCACACACTCAAATGGAAATAAATTCCAGTGTTTTGAAAACTGGACTATCGAGCATGAACTTGGAAATGAAAATGGTCAAGGGGTTGAAGTCGTAGTAAAAAAATTAAAAGTTCAAAGTGAAACAGCCGACTATTGTTTTTTTCAATGGATTTACTTTTTAAAATATATATGTAGAAAAATTAAAGCATGGCTCTTAAGTCTATGTGAACTTTTTATTTTTAACAATTACGTTCTCAAACTTTCACTTTTCTTACAAGTTCTCAATAACCCTCCAATCCATTACTGTAATAAAATTATCAAAAGTTGAATACTTCTAGAACTTCGAGTACACAATTCTTTGTAACAAGTAAATTCTTGTTCTTAACCAATCAAACTCAATTTCCAAGGTACCAAACATTTCAGTTAGTTGCAGACCTTGCCCAAACCTTTCATTTGTGCCACCTACGGTACCAAATCTTTAAAAAAAATCGCAGCTCCAATCCTCATTGACGGTTTCCATCTGTTTGACTATCAAAATCGTTAGTTGACCCCAAAAATCAAAAAAAAAATTATAATTTCCACCAAATATACAAGGACAATTTTGAAATTACACACTTTTCCTATCTATTATTGCACTTCATTGTTCACTTTGCAATTTTAGAATTACACACTTTCCCTATCTATTATTGCACTTCACTGTTCACTTTCCCTCTATTTTCATCACTATTAATATCCTTCTCTCTCCCACAGTTAGTTAGGAAAAATCAGCATGCAGATGGAGATGAATGTATGCAAATGTGGTTCTCCAGCGCAGATGAAGGCCTCTTGGACGAACCTGGACCCAGGAAGAAGATTTCTCACTTGTCCTTGAAGCCAAGATATGGGTGGATGTACCTTTTTCGTGTGATATGACCCTCCTATGTGTAAGAGACCTAGGGAGCTGATTCCATATCTATTATGGGCTAGAAGGAAATGGAAACTGAAATCAACACCCTCTAAGCAACAAGACCAAGTTTGTGGAAGACTTGGATGTTCGGCTTTGTGTGTGGAGTGTTTGTAAAATGGGTTTGTACCTAGGTATGTAGGGTGGGTTTGTCGGATAGGCGTTTTTAGCTTCAAATATTTAGGCTTAGTGTTTAGGCGTTGGGTGGTTTTGTGTTATATGTTGTGAAATGTGGATATAATGTGGTCGTGTTTATACCATTTTCCTTCAAATTAAATGCCCTTTTCTATATTGTATTCTAGATGGTACTGAAATTCCCCTTTCTGTATTGTATTCTAGATGGTACTGACTTTTCACAATTCTATTTCTGTTTCTACCATTTGTTTAATGACAACTTAAAGTTCAGATCACGCTCCAAACATTTTGTATATGGTGCATCAGAGGTACTAAAGCTTTGTTATAGTTGTAGTGAAAGTACCAAACATTTTATTATAGTTACAGTGATAGTACTAAACCTTTGGTGATGGTTGCACTATTAGTACCAAACATTTGGTACTAATGTGCTTAAGTACCAATATTTTCACGTAGAACCTAATTGCTTGGACCCGATGTTCGCTGAAAATCTGGTGACAACAATGTAATGCAATGAATTCAACCTCAACAGTCCAGAACAACATATGAAATCAAAACATTTGCTGCATATGCTTCCATTCCATTCGACGCTTCAACAAATACAACATCTGCAAAATAATTACAGTTCACTTTACAAAATCATAATATTGACAAAATAAGTTCACTTCCTAACAAAAACGTAAAAGGAGAAAACACATCATGTTGAAGATTTCGATCCTTAAGTCTTGGACTTCTTTAGTCGTGACTTTGAAGTTATTCCAAATAGTGTTCTTTTATTTCCCTTTGATGCACTTGACTGTGTAACTTGTTGAGACTCTGGGTGCGTGCTTACTTGCTTCTCCTTCTTGTTGTGAACTAGCTTCACCAGGCAATGATCCCTTGCAGCTTCTTTTGTTATGCCCAGATCCCCCACATCGTTTGCACGTCATCTTCATACCAGACATTCCTAACTTAATTCCTGCAGGTGGCTCCTCTGTGACCTTTTGGGTATGCCTGCCTATTTTTTCTTCTGCGGTTCATTCAAAGGGTGCTTTCCTAGCTCTGGCCATAGCTTTGGCCTTGACATAGGTTAGATCACTGGGGAGTAACACGTTAGATGTGTTTCCTTGCTATAACATGGATCAATGTAATCATATATCCCTATATCCCTTGAAAGCATGTCTGATATTACGTTGGGACATGGAATTCCAGTCCGCTGCCTTTTTTGCATGCACATTCATGTTTTGTCAAATCAACACTCCACCTCAATCTATCTCTGCTGGTTATCTCGAACTTATGACTACCTGTGTAGTCTGCCGTCAAGTATCTCACCTTACCCTTAGCCTTCTCAATGATTTTCATTACCCTTGGCCTGA
Organism: Fraxinus ornus; assembly: GCA_903798235.1. Lineage (NCBI taxonomy): Eukaryota > Viridiplantae > Streptophyta > Magnoliopsida > Lamiales > Oleaceae > Fraxinus > Fraxinus ornus. Next base: position 6,546 of record CAIGRF010278636.1, read on the forward strand.
ATGCATGATCCCACATCTGACTTTTTCGTTCATTCTTATCATTTGTTGATGTCTTATTGTTTCCAGTATAGAGATTATGGACTTTTCTCTAGCAACAACAATGGAAGAATTGAATGCCTCGCACACTTGCTGCAGCCCATAACAGGTTCTTAAGGGTCAGCCTTTGTGTAAGTGAAATTGATGTATAAATGTCTAGTTGTGCTCGCCCCCTTTACATAATTGACTTATACAATCCACCAAACCCTTCAGTTTATTAGAAATAAATGTCCAAACTCTAGGGTTATACATCCTTATGTCATCAACAAAAAATTGTATGAATCATTGTCAATTTGCTTTGTTCTCAGCATCTACAACTGCCCATGCTATGGGGAACATACAATTCTCACTATCAATTCATATGGCTGCGAGCAACTGTCTACCTTGTGCAGACTTTATGAAGTAACCATCCAACCTAAAACTGGCCTACATCCAACTTTAAAACCCTCCTTACAAGCCCCTAAACATATATACAATCTCTTCAAGGTAGAACCTAACTCTTCAATATGTACTGTACTACCAAGATTTGTTCTCTTTTAACTCATTTCCATAATTTCGTAAAATTTTGTACTACTCAGCTGCAATCTCATGCACCACTTGTGCACATTTGGATCTTGTCCTGTAGAACTGATGGCTTGAAATCTCATACATGCAATCTTCTTTAACAAATTTCACAAAACTGCTCATTTGCATATTGGGATCAAACTTAAACTTTCTTATGTATTTTTTGCCAGATAACCTGCATTGAACCTTTTATTTTGCCACACCATGGTGCATGTGTGCTCATCTCTGAAGGTGTTAATTCTGAGATTTTTGTCTCATTGTTGGTATGCATATAGGACCCAAGGGCAGTTCTCTTGACATCTAACTTTCAACTGTGTTTTCATATTTTTCACATATCTGAGTTGACTGAGATTTTTAAATGATTACTGAACAATTGCAGACCTTAGAACCTTGATATTGTCAAATTTCATCCCTAAAAGAAATGAATAAACCTTGTTTTCAAATACATTTTAAAATATCTGTAAGTAAGTATGTAAGTATGACAAATTCATTGCCTAAATTCAACTTTAGATCATCCATATCATTGGCAGGGTTAAACCAGCACTCATTCATCCTTCTGGCAGATGATCCCTCACCCTCATTGTCACTAGATAAGCTCCTAAACTCATCTAAGTCATCATAATATGTTCCAACTTCTTCTTAAGAAGTTGTCTCACCTTCTTACTCACTCCTTCTACTATTTATATCAATATCAAACACTTCACTCAACCTGAAACCTGTGTTTTCATCATTATTATTCATGGGTATATTTTCTTCCTGCTCATACTCCGAGTCATTGAAATCCTCCAAAAAAACCTTATTTATATTCATCATGTTGCTCAAGATCTATGGAATCTATTTGCACATCAGATACATGGTCTTCTTGCTCAACATGATGATCTGTTTTAGTGTCAACATGTGCTTCACTTTGCTCTGGTTCACTATGTTGCACCTTAGATTCACCAACATGCACATCAAAATGTTGTTCACCTTACTGCACATTATTTTGCCCAAACTACACCTCTGATTGACCGTGCTGCATATCAGGTTCAGCAGCATTCACCTCTGATTCACTATGTTGCACATGAGTTTCAGCAGCATTCACCTCTAATTCACTATGCTGCACATGAGTGTCAGCAGCATGCACATCAGTTTCACAAGCCTGCGCCTCTGATTGAGCATACTGTAAATCAGTTTCACCAGCCTGCACCTCAGGTAAGTCTGCTTCAAAACCACCGTCATAATCCGCACCAACCACTTGTTCAGCCCCAGTTAAAAGAACCTCTATTTTCCAAACTTCTGTCTCTGCTTGACCAACATCAGTTTTTCCAAGATCAACCACATCATCTGCTTCCATGTCATCTACTACGTCAACAATGTATAACTTATCACCTTCTAATGAATCATCATAAACCTCAACAGCATAGCACGATTGCTCCTCACCCACTGGTTCATCATGCACACTAAACTTTTCAACATTTACAAACTTCTCATCAGTCTCACAATTGGACATAAATATTTTCATCCCATGGAGACTCCAAAATCTCAACTACAGGCAAGCAATACACTTCAGCCGTCCTATTTTCACCAAGCCACTTCACCACATTCAAGAAATTTGAATCTTTCACCAACCAGAATGATGATTCACTCAATCTCTTCTTCTTCATCTTATACAGATATCTAACTCGACCAGAATATCCCAACATCTTCATGGCATTGTCAAGAAGAAATCTGTTGAAGAAATCAGGGTCGACATAGTCTATGTAACTTACTTTACCATGCTCGTACACAAAATTTCTCATCCTTCCTAATAAAATTCCACCATGATGTAGATACTTTGTATTTTCCACTGAGAAAATGAAAACAAAAAAAAATCAAACCCTAACCCTTTTTAGTTCGAGCAATGCACATGTATAGAACAATCTATTACACAGCACATTAACTTCCAAGTTATCAAATCAGGTAAAATTTTCACATTTTCCAGTAATGGAAGACAATCTATACGCACTGCTTGTAATCGCATTGTTTCATACCGCAAATAGAAATTTCAGGACACACGCTTACCATATACAGGTTGGGGAAGAGAGCTTTGAATATGGGCTGCAAAATCTGATGAAGGATCATCTTCTTCTTCGTATCGGACGTCTTCATCTTCGTAGGTTTTTACATGTTCCATAATGGATAATGGAATGGAGAGTACCTGGCGTTTTTTTTCATTTTAAAGGGAAAGTGTGTAATTTCGAAATTGCTCGTCTATTTGGTGGAAATTATAATTTTTTTAAATTTCTAGGGTCAACTAACGATTTTGGTAGTCAAACAGATGGAAACCTTCAATGAGGACTGAAGCTGCGATTTTTTTAAAGGTTTGGTACCTTGACAGTAATTTTCCCTAAAATTAGAAGCATAGACACTCAAATGGAAATAAATTCCAATGTTTTGAAAACTAGACTATCAGGCATGAACTTGGAAATGAAAATGGTCAAGGGGTTGAACTCGTAGTAAAAAAAAAAATTTAAAGTTCCAAGTGAAACAGCCGATTGTTGCTTTTTTCAATGGATTTACTTTTTTAAATTTATATGTAGAAAAATTAAAGCATGGCTCTTAAGTCTAAGTGAACTTTTTATTTTTAACAATTACGTTCTCAAACTTTCACTTTTCTTTCAAGTTCTCAATAACCCTCCAATCCACTACCGTAAAAAGATTATCAAAAGTTGAATACTCTAGAATTTCGAGTGCACACTTTCTTTGTGACAAGTAAATTCTTGTTCTTAACCAATCAAATTCAATTTCCAAAAGAATATTTCAAATTTTCAATATCTTTCAGTTTAAAACAATCATTTTGGAAACTTCTTCTTTCGTATTAGACGAAAAGCGAAGTCTGTATTATATTGCTTGTACTCTACTTCTTTAAGAGCAGAAGAGAATTTAACAAACCATTGTCTCATGACCTGGCTAGAAATCGTACAAAGATTGTTGTGTTTAGATACCCTATGTCCCCCTTTCATCCATAACCAAGAGGGAGCCGTATATGGACATCCTCATCTAGGTAGGGACGGAGCCATGGGGATAAATAATATATATTGTTGATACATAGAAAAAAAAAAAAAATTCATTAGAAAAACTTTTTTTTACATTAAAAAATATTTTTTCCCCTTATAATTTTAGTTGGGCCTGGGTGCCCCTACATAGAAATGTTGTATGAGGAACATTAAAAGTAACTTATAATTTACTTTTCAAAGACAAACATTAATTTTAATCATATATTTTATAAAGATCACAACCACTACTCACTTATCCACTACTCATTTTTATAACATTATAATTTTACCCAAACATATTCTACGTTTGAATATAGTTTAATATGTTTATTGTTTTTACTATTTACAAATAAAAATATTCAAAGAGAACAAGTATAATTTGCTCCATTTCTCCTTTTGGACATCAATTTTATGATACTAAAAGGAATCAGTTGCCCATTTCATATCAAGTTTTATTTAACCGATTTGCCAAAAATGGTAAAGAGGGAGGGATTGTTCATCTTAAAATACGTTAAAATATGTAAATTAAGTTAGCAAAACTAAACTGGAAAATTTTCAATACAAAATTCTGACCTTTGGCCCGTTTACATTGAAAATATTGTTTTCACTAGTATATATTAAAAAATAAAAAATAAATAAACAAAAAGAGAGAGAAGAGATGTAAATCGGCCACCGTGTCCGTGGGGCACGACCACAAGGTTAAGAGACCTGCGCTCTAAACTTGAGCTAGACGAGCTTCTTGCTTCCTAGTTTTGCTTAAAAAATCAACGTTCTATGATTTCTAATGTTTAAAAGTATTAAATATATTTATCTTCAATGGGGTTAGTGAATTGATGGTATAATTGGTATATTAGACAATAGATATTCTGTCAATGTTTTAGTAGTAAGAAGGAAACCTCCATATTTGACATGAATGTGTTTCCTAATGATTTTTCACTTGAAACAATCAATTTCGTTCATCCATCTTCACGTCCACTTTGTCTATTAAGAGCTCGACACTCGATATCCTAAAGCATGACAAGTATAATAACTGTCTAAATGTCATTAATCCAACAAGTTTGAGAACAATAGCTCAATTCGTGGACCACAGACAGAGTCCATACAAAGTAGTATTTCAGTTAGTTAATCAATATATATATATATATTCACTTGTTGGCCAAGCTAAATTCTGTAAGTTCAAATACAATTGCAAAGAAAATTTCGAGTATCCCCATAACATCCACCTTAGTATTCATTGAAATGGATGGCACCAACTTTCCACACAATGTATGTTGTTGCAAACATTACAGTGCTGATTAATACGAATGACAAGATGACAAGAAACACGTCGACACCACCAGGAAATTCAAATGTCCAGCCCGGCTTTGGTAATCCCCTTTTGCTGTCATCTAGCATATTTGAAGGTGCTTCCGGGAGACCAGGGCGTCTTTTCCCTTTATCACTTTCTCTCAAGGCTTCTAATAATTTGCTCCCTAGCTCTGGTTTAGATGGCTTCGACTCTGTGTAGCGACTGAGGACCCGGGCTGCCCTAAGTCTCTCTCTTGCTGTTAATGGAGTTCTTTTCGGGGTCGAGCTTGACTTGATTGCAGATGTTCCAGTGTTCAAATTTGTGGAATCGATTGACCCATTGGAAGGCTCAGAATCTCGAGGTGCCAACTCAACATCCTCGCTAGGTTGAACTTTGTCATCTGTTCCTGAAGATTTTTCATCTGCTGCTGAGGACCCATCATTAGAACATGATCCCTCGAAAGTTTTAGGACCCTCATTGTTGGTCTCTATGGCCACACGATCAGCATTAGCAACTACAAGGCAGAACCGTGATCCTTTTCCTTCTATCGATCTTCTTAATCCAACTGCTCCTGAAATAGATATAAATTGGTGGACCTTTGGCAGTGATGCCCTAATATTAGTACTCGTGACCTTCTGGTAGTTAGCCTGCAACTTTCATAGGGGAATAAAATAAATATCAGGTGGTATAGAAGCTAGTCAGTCATGTTATTAAGAAGTCCTATAATAATAGAAATGCATATTTATTATGATTGCGTTAAAATTCCCCCCAAAAGATAAAGACATGAAAGCTCAGCTGGATATCAAACCACAACTAGCATTGTTCGCTTGACTTCTTTTGGAGGGACAATTTTACATACTAATGAATAAAAAATACGAGACTTCTGAACATTCAGTCTAATCGTTTCCCTGAATTACAGACCAAAGCCCTAGTCTTCGATCTCTCAATCCTGTAATATTATTGACCGTCTATCTCTATCAACATATTTTCTAGCCCCTTTCCCTAATATTCTTCTGCTTCCTCGACTCCAACCTTCCAAAGAGAATTTAAAAAATAAACAATAAAAAAAAAATCATGGCCTACTTTAACTTGAGAATGCTTCAAGTATCAAACTGAAGTCTGAATGGTGGTGAGGCCATCTATGTTACTTCAATACTTTATCTCACCATCATGTTTCCATGTCCGACATAACATGTCAGTCTGAATCGACACATACCTGATCAATGTTCTGTCATGGATTAAGTCCAAATTACTAATGTAGAGAGCAATAATAAATGAAAAAGGAAATAAGAAACGAGCAGAGCAGAGCACCCATGTGCAGATTTATAATGTTCACTCCGAATATGAGAGTTCCTTCCGACTGCCACGGCAAGTTTTCACTATAACAGAGGAGAAAAATACTAGGTTTTTCCTCTTACCTCTTTTGCACACCAAAAAATGGCCCTGGCAATTCTCTATATGTAGGAATATCAGAGCGCTCTAAGACAAGCAGAAGATAAATACAAGTTTTTCCATCACACATCTCTTACAAACCCAAAAACAGTCCCGCAATAATCATTTATGGGGTCAGAATAGAACCAGCCTAACACATGAATAAGCAATATACCCTTGAACTCAAAACACACAAACATTTCGTGTTATATGTATGATTGGTGTAGATTATGACTAGACTCCATAGAGTCCAACATCTTCAACCTTTCAAAAGCAGACACAACTCTCTGACACATGATACAAGTCCATTAACTAAGGCACAGCTACAATTATTTTAAAATTAACACGATCAGCCTCCTCTCACATCATTTTCCAATTATTCCACATTCTTTCCAAACCATCAATCTTAAACCATGTAGAACATCTTTGGGATCCTAATTATCTCTTTTGTGGACACATCGATCAGCAAGGAGTTCACCGCATTTACAATGAGCTAATATTTTCCTATTATGTCAACAAACTGAACTAGAAGCCCAAAGAACTTATGTAAGTACTCACTATAATCTTTCATTATGAAGCTTTCTTATTCTCTCTGCTATGTTACATCTGATCCACCTCATAGGGGCACCATCTCATTAAAAGCTTAATTTATAACAATAAGCAAATTAATATTAGCGTCACATTGTATGCACCTTCATGAGAAAATTTTTACAGGATCAACCTGGTCATGTGCCATGTAATTATTAGTTGCCAATTTTGGGTAAATAGTAAATCGATGAGCAGGACCTTAAGCACGTGTGCCTGTTAATAAATTTTCTTGTGCAAATTCCTATTTATACACAGACATATTACATAAGATTATGCAATATACTGACCAAATTGTTGGAATTTCTTAGCTACTGGAAACTCAATGTCTGATCATGATTGCCCTACGAATAAGATTTCAGATCATATGCATTTAAAGCAGTTTCATATAAAGACAAAACCTGGACATGATAATAGAGTTCAAAAGACAGTTTTCTATTGCATGTACTCAAGAAAAAGCAATCCTCTTACTTTGTGTAATCAATGTTAAAAATGTTTGTATCAAATCACTTAATAGTTGTTTGGGAGTGCCTTCATTGTGGTTTTTTCCGAACTGGTTTCCAAACGTTCTTACAGGAGCAAATACACTAATATTTTAATACTTCAAACCCCAAACCAATAGAGAATAATGAGGTAGAAGAAACAGCTCATGAACAAAAATCCTATACATGAGAATCAGAGTTAAAAATTCTGTTTCCTTTCTCATGTGTACTCGAGAAAATGCAATCCTCTTAGTCTTTGAATCAATGAAGAAACTGTTGCAATGAAACTTTTAAAAATTGTCTGCTAGAGCCGAGTGCCTTTTGTAGCTTTTACGAATTAGTTTGTAGAATACACACTCTAATATATAGAATTTTTAACGCTTCAACCCTCCAAACCAATAAGATCATGAGGTAGAGGGAACAGGTCAAGGCACCCAAGTTTCCAGAAATTGTATATTTCTCCCTAAAAAAATAGTAACTTTTAACAGTATCTTTAGAAAAGAATATATTTTTCCCCTCAAAACATATTTGAAATAAAAAATATTCTTAATATAGCCTACATAAACATATATCAGCATACAACATCCAGAACAGCGAATCTAGATTCAAAACAGCCCCAAATGAAGCAAAAAAAAAAAGGGAAAATGAGGAAAAGTTTTACAATTTGGTTAGTGACAAGCAATTATCGAAAGCACAAAAGTCATGGCCAAATGATTCCCAAACGTGCCGGAGTGAATGTTACAGTTCGTGTAAATTATGAAGAGTATAATAGCTGAAAGAATGCTTAAGCGACAATGTTTTAAGCAAGCTGCAATTTTGATTCTTAATTCATCAGAATGTAAGAGTTAAGAAGAAACGACGATACAATCAATTGAAAAATCCTCATCAAACATATAAACAATCAGCAAACCCCCAGATAATTGGAAAAAAAATAAAATAACTCTTACAGCCCACTAAATAATTCTTATCAAAAGGACAAAAGAACATAGCCCATACAAAAATATTTGTTAAAATATAATAATAGATACGTGGAAATCCATGAGATGAAATTGGAGCAAGAGAAAGAGACATACATTGGAGTTGAAACCGACGACTGAATTCAATGAAACAGCCATTTTATATGTTTATGTGTAGTCTTTTTAAGGGCCAACCATTCAATATTTCGCAACAGGAGAGATGAAAATGGAGTTTCGAGTTTGTGGTAAAGGAATAAGCAGAGGAGTTCATTTGTGTTGAAGAGTATAAAGATTAGGAGGAGCGTGAATTACACATTTGATCACTAGCGCGTCTAACACCACCAGTTGAAAGTGGTGGGTGCCGACCAAGCCCAAGCCCTAAATCTGATCTGAAGTTGATCTGCTTGTTAAAGGTCCAGGCCCAAACACAATTGATGCTGCAAAGTTGCTCTGCTTGCTAAACGAACCGGAGGCCCACCATACAACTCCGGTCGAGGGGGACCATTATTATTACTTTTCGAAGGTAACAAAATAAAATATTACATGCTTAACATTTAATTCTTCAGAGAGATATATTTAAAATTCTAACTCAAAACGACAAGAATTAACTTGTAATGTGAAACTAAAATATATCATGTCGAGTCCATTACAAAATAAAAACAAGTGTTTCACGACTTCTCACTCCAAAATAGCCTGGTTATGTCTTCTTACTACGAGAAATCCCTTCAAGATTCATAGTGTAGCGTCCCAATTCGTATCCTTTGAATGGCAAATACTACATAATAAAAAAGTTTATGTTAAATCAACGGCAAAGAGTAAACCAATTGAATAGATGGAATATATCAGGTGACAAACAAAAAATTACAAAATTGAAACTTCACAATAAAATAACTATTAAAATCGTTACAACATGTTCACTGTTAAAATCGTTACAACGTGTTCACTGATGAAGCCTTAGTAGCTTCAATTTTGTCCTTGATTAGGTTGTCAACTTTGCCCATGTATTCGTGCATAAATTGCAAGAAAGGCAACGTGTGAAGCATACATGCACATGAAACAAAGTGTCTTATGTAATGTAAGACCGCTCCAAGATTTGGACATGTAAAAACTAAGTCCATTTGTCTTTGGGGTACTCTTTAAATATTAAGAGAACACCAAAGACACGTGCAAAATAGCAGTGCTGGTCCTTGAAATTATGAGGTCTTAGGCGATAAATTGTAATCATACTCTTAAATATAAATAAAATGAACACTTTTAAAATAAATAACTTATTTTTAAATTTTCATAATTTATAAATTTTAAAGAAACTTTATAAGTTTAGCAAAAAAAATGTGTTGGAAATATTTTTAATTTTTTTTTTTTTTTTTGCATTGATTTTTTTTCAGATTTTGGCAGATAAAAAAAACACTAGATAATAGTTTAATTGTATGTTCATTTTATTCTTTAAATCAAGAATGTAAGTTAAGTGTCCAAATATTTTGTGCCTTTTATTTAGTCACATTTTGTTGTTTTGTTGTTGCTTTTTAAAAGGCTAAATGTTAAACTCAAAGAAATATAAAGGAAAACTTTTAGGGAAAATTAGGCCCAATGCCCTAATAAACTAACTAAATTGAATAATACCATTTTAAAACTAATTAAACCATTCAAC
>CAIGRF010278637.1:2836-14524 GCA_903798235.1 Fraxinus ornus
AAAAAAAAAAAAAAAGTGCTTTTTTAAAAAAAATATATATATATGTCCCTCTTCAATATTTTTAATATTAGTAGATTTTAATTGATTTATAATTATTTTAATTTGATGATAATTTTTGTTTAATATTTATTTTAAATTCTAATCAATTAATAAGTAATGATTATTTAAAATAGGTCAATGTAATTTTTATACTTTGTGGTATTATGTTTAATATTTTTTTCCAATTTATTAATAAATGGATTATTTAGTCAAATAATTATAATTTCTAATTTAACGATTTCTGTAAAGTTACACCAAATTTGGTGTAGATCATTGCAGATTTAGTATAACAAATGGAGAGTCATCAAATTCCACCAAATTTGGCGTAGATTTAGAGAGAAAATCAGTAATTATTATTATGTTTATACTAAATTTGATGTAGATAATTGAAGATAATCTTTAAAAAAAAAATTAGAAATATTGTTATGTTCAAGAATAATGCAAGAACCTCCATAAAAGGGGAAATTTGGGGGCGAGGGATTGAAGACAAGGTGGGACCATCACGTTTCACAGCGTTTGCATTTTCCTTTTATTTTTTCATTTCCTTTTGTCCATGTTTGGTGTCCGTCATATCAAAAATAAAAATAAAAATAAAGTTTTGAATATTATTTTTAGGAAAATGTATGGTTGAAAAGTAGGTTTTTTTTTTTTAACGTGTAAAATATTTTATTGTGTAATAAATATAATTCTATAGCAAAAATATTTTTAAAATAATGGACACCAAATAGGGGCTTTACTTCTAGTTTCCTAAAATAAGTTCCAAAAAAGACTAACTAATCTCCTCCAAAGCAAAGCTTCTCTGCTCATCTTGTGTACTTTGATCGTATCGGGCTTGGTTATTAATTTTTGAATTTTTGAGAATTATATTCTTTTTCATACTTATTTTTAATCATACACTCTATATGAAAAATTATTTTTAGCGTTTTTCATAATTTCTCTTTATTTTCTAACGATAGACCTACTAAAATTTAGTAACTTCTATACATCTTTATCAAACAAGTGCTTAGTTTTCGGGTAATTGACACATAACACTCCCTACCTTTGCCTTTATTGTTGAATACCTCATTATCCTTTTCATTTTGGTGAAAAACCCTCCTCGTGACATTTTCTTTGTGGAATACAATATTTTAATTTTCATAATAAAGTATTGTGAAAATTTTAAACGAGTCCCAAATAATAATTAAAAAATTAAATGGATGTATAAGTTAGTTTTCATGCCCATGTTTGGCACACATTAAAATTTTCATTTTCATTATTCTACTCATTTTCAACCACATATTCTTTGAAAATATTGAAGTCGAAATCAATTTCTTGATTTTTGCACATAATCCCAGTATGGAAAACTATTGAGAAAATAAAAAAAATTATAGAAACATAAAGAAAAACAACTTAAGAATCTTCTAAGCTTTTTAGAAGTAAAAGTTTTTTTAAAAAAAATAAACTTTTAACTAAATTATTATCTTATTAACATTTGACTGATGTCCGTTTGACCTTAACCGCGGTAATTAGTGGCTATTATTACCCTAAACTGTATTTACTTTCTCATGTCATCTTCTCTTTACGCAGTGTAAACACAACCTAAACTCTGCCCCTCCGATAATCCAGGCCGGAATGCAAGAGGAGATTCGACAGATCTGGATACTGCTCCAGCAGAACCGGACTGAGACTGCAAAGAGGCACCTCAAAAATCTAATTTCTTCGCATTCAGTTTCACAACTCTACTCTCAATCCTCACAATCCTCCAGCACAAAACCCGTTTTCAATGACACTATTTTGTCAGTCTATGCTGATTCAAAGCTCCCCAATGAGGCCACCCAACTCTACAATTTAATACGGAAAGATGGTAATTTTCCTTCCCTTTCCGCTTTTAATTTGTTTCTGGAATCTTTGGTGGGTTCAAGTCAATTTNACAATTTAATACGGAAAGATGGTAATTTTCCTTGCCTTTCCGCTTTTAATTTGTTTCTGGAATCTTTGGTGGGTTCAAGTCAATTTGAGAAGACGCTCGAGATATTTGCTGATGTTGTTGATTCTGGTATTTGGGTAGATAAATTTAGTTATGGGAAAGCTATACAATCTGCCGTGAAGTTGGGGGATTTGAAAAGGGGTTTGGAATTGATGAATCAGATGAAAAAATGTGGTTTGAATCCTAATGGATTTGTATATAATGTCTTGATTGGAGGATTATGCAAAGTGAAGAGAGTTTATGAGGCTAAGAAACTCTTCGATGAAATGCTCAAGAGCAGAGTGGTGCCAAATAGAGTTACTTATAATAGTCTTATAGATGGGTATTGTAAAATGGGTGATTTAGACTGTGCATTTAATTTGAAGGAAAAGATGAAAAGTGATAATGTGGAGCCCAATATTGTAACATATAATACGTTGCTTGGTGGGGTCTGTAGAATGGGGAGGATGGTGGAGGCAAATAAGATTATGGAGGAAATGGAGCTGATTGGGTTCGTGCCTGATGGGTTCACGTATAGTATACTGTTTGATGGGCATTCACGATGTGGAAATGCAGAGGCTTCAATGGCGTTGTATGAAGAGGCTGTAAAGAAAGGGGTGAGGATTAATGAGTACACTTGTAGCATTTTGTTAAATGGCTTCTGCAAGGTAGGGAATATGGATAAGGCTGAGGAGGTTTTGAAGAAGTTGAAGGAAAATGGGGTTGTTTTGACGGAGGTGATCTTGAACACCATGGTCAATGGATATTGTAAAGTGGGTGACATGGACAAGGCGCTTTCTGTTGTAGAAGAAATGGAAAATTTTGGGGTGAAACCAAGTTGCATCACATTCAATTCGGTAATCAACAAGTTCTGTGAGTTGTGTAAGATGGACGATGCCAACGAGTGGTTTAAGAAGATGGGGGAGAAGGGAATTTGTCCAAGTGTGCAGTCATATAACATTCTAATTGACGGTTATGGCCGGAGTTGTCAGTTTGAGAAGTGTTTACAAATTCTCGAGGAAATGGAAAATAATGGGTTGAAGCCTAATGTCATATCCTATGGTTCTCTATTAAATTGTTTATGCAAGGATGGGCGACTTCTTGAAGCTGAAGTACTTTTTAAGGATATGCTGAATAGAAGCATTTGGCCAAATGTGCAGATATATAATATACTTATAGATGGTCATTGCATAAGAGGAAATATAAAAGATGCTTTTAAATGTTTTGAGGAGATGTTAAGAAGTGATATAACCCCTACCCTTGTGACATACAATATACTCATTAATGGGTTCTGCAAAAGGGGTAAGGTTGCGGAAGCTCAAGACTTAGCCCTTCAGATTACAAAAAAAGGTTTAAGTCCAGACATTATCACATACAATTCCTTAATCAATGGGTACTCAAATGCAGCTGAAACTGAGAAGTGTTTGGAGTTGTATGAGAAGATGAAAACATCAGGCATAAAACCTACATTAAATACATATCATCCTCTAATAAGCATTTGCAAAAGGGAAGGACCACATCTTGTAGAGAAAATTATTCTAGAAATGGCCCAAATGAACGTCACTCCAGATCGAATTGTATATAATGAGCTCATTCATTGCTGTGTAGTGCATGGAGATGTTCACAAGGCATTTTCCTTACATAGTGAGATGCTAAATCAGGGATTTACCCCTAACAAGAAGACATATAATAGCTTGATTACGGGGCGATTAAAAGAAAGAAAGTTTGGGGAAGCAAAGAATCTTTTTGATGACATGAAAGAAAAAGGATTGGTTCCCAATGATGACACTTTTAACATACTGATTGAGGGACATATCAAGTTTAAGGATATTGATGGAGCATACATTTGGTACACAGAAATGTTGAAAGATGGCTTTCTACCAAATATTTCCATTTGTAACCAGCTAATCTCAGGCCTCAGAGAGGAAGGAAAGTCAAAAGAGGCCGAGATTGTCTGCTCCAAGATGAGCGTTAAAGGAGTGGATGAGTGTAGCACCGATAAGGATTTTCCTACAGTTGCTATAATCTAGTCCAGGGATATTACTACATTTTGGCAGTTTATTGCCAAAAAGTGGCACAGGTAATAAATCAATGTTCTGTGCTGCAATGAGATTTACATATTGACGAGTTTACTGATCATTACCATTTATGCTTGCAAAGGCTATTGTTTTCGTGATGTGAATCTGACATATTGTTAGTTCATGCATGTTTACATATCTCTTTTACTAGAGAAGATGAAGCATATTGGATTAGCTACAGTGTAAAATACTTTTAACCTTTTCAAATTAACAGCATAAAAGATCCTGTTTGTAGTACTACAACTTCTTGTCAAAGCCCAATAATAACCAGTGTTTCTGCACCATCCATATTTTTATAAAATTGATTTATTTTGTTGTTTTACTTTCTAGGTTTTTGCCCTCTTCTTGATGGACATGTGTCTTAAACACTCGCACTCATTTTTGGTATACGAGCTTTTTTATTTCCTTTTTTTTACATTGAAGGGAAAAAGGAAGGAGAATATACAATAGCTAGTGGGGGATGATGCGTGAGGAGAAAATAATAGTGATAAGGAGGATGGTGTTGATGACTCCCTCATGATCCTATCCTAGTTTTGTTTCGTGATTAATAACTTAGAATTTTTTGTTTCATACTTTATTAATCTATTTTGCATTTGATTGCAAGTTGGACTTCTAAATTATTTATTTTATTGTGGACTTTGTAAGATGGTTTATCATTTATTAGCAGCATTTTTTTATTTTTATATTATTTTAAACATTTTATCGGCTTGTCTTGGGGATTGTGCCTCTATTCAAAATGCTTCTATATATGCTTAAGCCCGTTTAAACTATGATTATAGTAAATTAACAGGATTGGGAGGAGTATTCTCAGAATATTGTATATAACTAAGAATATAATTGGGCATAACAGGAAACAGGTAGTGGATGCGCATACATCTGTCTACAAGGATGTTTTTTTGAATGAAGTTGATTTGTACGGTTTATGTGTCTTCGTCTCTGATTTGTTGCTTTTTGTGCAGAGTTTATTTGGACTAGATTAACTAGCTGTTGATATTAGATATTCGAGGCGTAGGAGTAACTCGTGAGTGCATAGTTTCTTTTGTGTTCTTTAACTAATATGACTACTTGAGAAGTTTTGGGCTGATTTTGTTGGGTGACTGAGCAATGCTTTGTTAGTGGACAAACCGCACAATTCAATTAGATTATTGCTTTTTTTTTTTTTGGTTGTGGAGGGAGGGAGGGAGGGAGAGATGGGATGGAATGAGATGTCCATATTTTACTTTCGGGATAAAACTAATTTAAGTTTGAAAATGCAGGAGACTCAAGTTCCTATTTTACAGCATGTATGTTAAAAAAGTTAATGTCTTCTCGCATGGATCATATTTTTATTGAGCCGGCTGAATATCCTGTATTTCTTTGCAAAATTCAAAGTTACTTTATTAAATGGTTATTTCAGGGCCTGTACATCTGCGATATCTAGGCTGATCTCATGGTTTTTAATTTTTATGTCCAATTTAGAGAGGAAGACCAAGCTTCCAGTTCACTTCAGAGAAGGTTTTACGCAGTCTAGTTCTATTCATTGTGTTATACATTATTTATCTCAAAGAGATATTATAGTGGTTTTTAGGTGTAAGACTTCGTGGCATTCTTTTAATTTGTGGATAAAGCGAAAGCAATGGTGTTGTCTGCATTATAATCTGATCTATAACTAGATCACCCTTCAAAAGCATTTAGTCCATTCGTAGCCACAAAAGGTCAAAAATATTATTATTATCCTCTTCTCATTTTTCGAGGGGTGGGATGGGATGCAGGAGGATGGAGCACAGGGGTGTTCTATGGTTGTTGTCAATCCCTGATATCCAATACATATACCTAGCAATGTTCCAAGCTCTAGTTTTTGTAATATACGCTGAGTAATTTGATCAAAAAGTGAAATGACAGGATGTATCTCGCTAGCTAAGAAAACATTCTGGCTGTATGTAATTAATTTGATGGATGATGTAGATATAGAAGTTCTTGACTCGTGACTAGACGTGCTTGTCTAAGGATGTTTAAAATTGAATTGCACTGGTGAAAGAGGAGCAGGCTCTTACAAGTTGCAGGACCTAATTTTTTAAGAAAATACAAAAGAATGTCCAATTTCGTACTTTCTTATTAACTGGTTCACTCTATCACTTTGATTTGCATCTCTTTGTAACATGAGCAAACAGTTACATTAAATTATTATTGTCTGCTTGATTTCATTCTTTCTTACCAGAATAAATATTGAAATTTTTAGGGCGTCCCATTTTTGTTGACTTCTCCCTTGTGATTGATCTTCCCACTTTTAGGCAGTACGAGGAAAATGAATGCAATCGAGGTGGATACTGCAATTTCATGCATCTGAAAAAGATAAGCAGGTTAGTTGGAAATTGAAGTGTTCTCTTACCTTTTAGGATGTAGGCTGCCAATTTATTTTTGTCTATTGGTTGAAGAGAGCTAAGAAGTAAGTTATTTGGAAGGAGTAGATGGAGACATTGCCATAGTAGAAGCAGAAGCTGTAGTTCTCGTGCACATGATTATGAGGAGCATTCACGTGGTAGCCATGGTTCTGGAAGAAGAAATGACCGCCGACACCATGATAAATGCAGGCCTAGAAGCATAAATCCAGTACGCAGGGGTGGACGAAGCAGAAGCCATGGGAAAGGAGAAACAGGAGTCCAGTAAGGGAAATCTATATGGAGAGAAGGGCAAAAT
Source organism: Fraxinus ornus (assembly GCA_903798235.1). Taxonomy (NCBI): domain Eukaryota; kingdom Viridiplantae; phylum Streptophyta; class Magnoliopsida; order Lamiales; family Oleaceae; genus Fraxinus; species Fraxinus ornus. Next base: position 9,575 of record CAIGRF010278637.1, read on the forward strand.
AGAGCAGTGGAATAGCGCAATCAGAATCTGCTAGGGATAATGTCAATGACAATAGCAATGGCTTTGAACACATTGAAAATCAATCTAATCACAAAAATATACTGTCACCAGGCTCACCGAAGCTGGGGAATGGAAGTTATAACTACTGATCAAGTGGCTTTCAACTTTCACGGTTTGTTCTCTTGTTCTTCTTTAATTAATTCAAATTGTCTGTTGTGTTCATTTTTAGTATACTTGAGAGAAATTTCTCTTGCTGAACTTGGTTTGTTGGGAGCGAAGTTAATTGTCCTAGGACATCGAAAAAAGCATAATTGCTCATTTCTCCCTTCACTAAACATTGATGAACTTTTGATATGTGACCGTCTATGATGTATGACCTCCGCATATGATCTGTGACTCATACAGAATGACCGGTGACCAAGTGTCTATGATCAGTGACTTGTGCATATGATCTATGACCTATGTCATGTGACCTAGTGCATATGATCTGTGACTTGTGCACAATGGCATGTGACCAAGTATTTATTATCTATGACTTGTGCATATGATATGTGACCTATGACCTAGTGCATAGATGTGTTACCTGTGTGTGTGATTTGTGATTTGTGCTTACCGTACTACTCAACGACGACTTTGAACATACAAACTCGTGCCACTATGTTTTATTTTTTACTTAAAACGACCAATTAAGAAAGGTAGACTAATAACATCATTTGCATTGTTAAACACTTTCCTCTAAACGAAAATGACGAATAAATTATTTGAATACAAGTAGTTCTAGAGTATAGTTCACAAAATACAAAGCATAAGTACTTATTCTTTGGTTTGTATCTTCTATGAAACCAATTCTGAAATGCCGTCACATCAGAATCTTTCGCATGTCGATTGTAACATTGAAAAATTAAAACACTATTCGAGATCTTGTTTTGTTTCTCTTCATTAGGAACAAACGGAGATTGTAATATCTTTACTGGTCTAGAGATGTTGGTCCAGAAGTGGGTGATGCCTGCAAAATAATGTAATATTAAACATTGTATGTGATCTGTAACCTTTAATACAATTGATAGTTGTGTGTGTAATTGCAGTTTTAACATCTTGATGTGCAATTTTCGTTTCCCTTACCAGCTATTACAGTATCCACTTGTTGCTGCACTTCTTTGGATTTACACATCTCAGACAGATTGCTTAAGTTTGATGTGAGTTGGGTAGATCCAACATCCAAATCAAATGATGGTGTTTCAATAATACGTGGGTATTCATGTTCGTCAGTAGGGTACATCTTATCCTTTCCTTTCTTATCCATTGTTTCTTGAACATTTTTACCCTATATATGAAAGAAAAATGAAATGTGAAATGTTAACTACGTATCATGAAAATGTTGGTAATATCACGTAACTTGCTTCTTCAGTAACTCCAACACTAGCAATTCGCTTTTCTCGCTGATTTTTTTTCAATATTTCCTCCATCAAGCTTGATATCAATGCAGTCACATACTCTGACAAAAAGTTCATGTCAGACTTTATCTCCAGCAAGTGACTTGATATCACCTTGCATTCGAAAAATACGATTTTTCTTATGGTTCGTTTTCGCCTTAAATGATGATATATGTGACTTGACATCATCGAGCTGAATAAACAACTCTTTATTCTTCGATTGGAGTTTATAGATTTGCTCAGTAAATTTCTTTTTCAATCTTCCAGCAGCTATGAAATGTGAATATAGATCAGTAACATGTGGAATGTAAAATGTGACATACAATGGTCACATATTACATGTGGAATGTAATATGTGACCATTGCACATTGACTTATGTCCTGTGCATTATGACTTGTGACGAAAATTTTGAATTTTAAATTTGATATAACATTTTAAATATTTTATTATAAATAAGTACACATATATAGCAAAATTTGTTTGTGCCCTTACAATATTGAGTCTTGTGCTGTAGCTCCACTCGTGCACCTTTAAGGTAGTCTCTGTTTCACGGGTTGCCTTTCTTCTTAGCACATAAAGAGACACCGTGCGACAATCGTCTGCTCCCCTAGATTACGTTCTGTCTTCTCTCGATCGTTTCCGGACGAAATAAAATTTGATTACAATTTGTAGAAATCTTGCAATATAAAATTGAAATGCATTGAATGTAAATTGATCATTGATTGCTTGAAAGTTATATATTACAACTGACGAAAGTAGGAAATTACAATGGTTAGTGCAGGGGACGAACAATGAGTAGACGTTTAAAATCCGTAAAATCATTCTAAAATTTTCTAATTTCTAACTATTTTACATTTTAAATAAACTATTACAAGGGAAAGGAAATTACAATTCAAACTTGAACTAATATTTACAATGTGCGATTGAAGTTGGGCAAACTGCGGCTGCGATAGGGTCAAGGGACTAAAGTAAAGCTACGGTCCATGACACCCTAACTTCTTAACTTGCACCTTTTGGAATTAGCATTAAATTATTTTGAAATTTTTCTCCAATAATCCTTCACCATTTTAAAAATGAATAATTTTTCTTCATAGGCTTCACTAAACTTGTGTATAAATGAAGGTAGCTTTCCAACTTGAACCTCCACATAGTAAAAATGTCTCAAATGTTAATCAGGTGTTGATGTCCAAACTCACAAAACTAGCTAGGGCTTACCTTAATTTAAGAATGAGAGCTTATATTCATTCAATAGTCATTACAAAGAGGACATACTAAGAGATCACTAGGTTAGTTCGACCTATGAGTTCTATCATGACAGATTAGCTCTATCAAGTTAGATCATCTGGTCTAGTAACAGGTCAGTTCAACCTATGGTAGGTCAACTCTCCATATTAGGTCAGCTTTACCCATGAACTCTACCATGACAAGTCAATTCAGCCATTCTCGTCGTCATTCAGTAAACACCATCATTACTTCTATGCCACATGTGTCTCATCCATGACATTATAGCCTCCCATTAACCATTCTGATAACAACACATGACAATCATGAGGACTATGCCTTACTTTCAACGAATCAAAGGCTTACAATGATTACCCACCATTTGACATTATCATAAGCTGTTTATACCGACCTCAAATGACTAATCAAGAGCTTCGAAATTTTGTGCAATGACACACAATTTAAGAAAAGCAATGTAGATGACCTACTTTAGGTGACCAATTGACTATTTTGTGAGCCTATAAATAGAACCAAATGGTTTCCCAATAAGATAATTCTTATTCACCTCATGTGAGTGTTATGTACTCTTCTATGTACATAAATTATGTACCCTTAGCAAAACCTTTACCAATAGGGCAAGACCGAATGTACTCACAATACACATTCTACAAGCACTCTTAAATACAAATTGCTTTTTTTTTTTTAGCTGATTACCTCTTACAAAGCATCTATTAAATTGACAAAACTTGATCTAGTCATTTTTTGAGGTTAACAGTTTGGCGCTAGAGGAGGGGGTACGGCCTACATCTCCCACAAAATTTCCTTGTAAATAATCCTGTATTCAAATTCACCTCCCAAAGCCCATCGTGAACACTCCTTCCTCTCCTTCCACCACTCCCTAGAGCTCAATCTCTTCTTCTTCGAATGGTATATCTTGCGTTGAAGTCTCACCCAACCGATCTCATTGGCACAGTGCCTTTCGGGGCTCCCTTTCTTCATTTTTTTTCTTCGCAAACCCAATCCTCGGCTCATCTCCTTCATCCATTAAAGAAGTCCTCTTCCAGTTCACAGCTTTTCAAACTCAACTCTTTGAAGCTGTTGCTGAACTCCCAGAGATTCTTGATATTCGAGTTGCTAAATAGAAGCTCGCTCGTGAAATCCAGTCAACAGATTCCACAATTTTTGCTTTTGCTAATAAACTTAAAGAGGCTAAGCGTGTTATTGATATTCTGATTGTCACCGCCCTAAATGATCTAATTCAATTGAAAATGAAGAATATTCTTCCACAACTACTGTGGCAACTCAGCTGAAATTATCAGATATATTATCCTAGAATTTTTGAGAGGCATTTTTGCCTGCTCTGCTAGAGGAGCAGATGCGTGCAACACAACTATATAACTTCGCAGATCTCGATGTCGATTTATCTAAAACAGAGAAAAGGTAAAAGGAAAATAAGGGAAATTGTGAAGCCAAAAGCATCACGATGTCAGTTTGATTTTTGGTCAAACTACGTTGTAATCGAGCCTAATATCAAATTGGCAAAAGAAGCAATGGCTGTAGCAGCTGGATTATCAAGTAGGAAAAAGAAGCAATGTACTCACTTAAATCCTACAGCAAGTGTTGAACATCACATCCTTCGGCCGCTGCGTCGAGGTTATTATCATCTCGGTGACACGGTTGAAACAGCTGCAGCCTCCGGCAGTAGCCATCAAGGCTACAACTAAACTATGTGAAAAATCACTTTTGCAAGCAAAAAGACGTGCTAATTTGGCTCCCATGATAACATTGAATATTGATTGTGGTGGAAGAACTGCATTTCTTTTCTCCCATGGATGCGAACTTTTTTCTCAAGTTTGGTGTTCAAGAAAGAGCTAAATATGTGATGATTTTAATGTCATGTCGATTATAGCCTCGCAGCAATTGCAGCACCACAGAGTACGCCACCCAACGTCAACAATCATCAAGGAGAACTCGGCTTAAGATCATAATGCACCACTTTGATTGGTGAATGGTAATGTAGATAGGCCATCCCTTAAGCCACATCATTGCAAATGCTCACAAGCAGGAGCGGATCCAGACCATTTATCTTGTTGGATCAAAAATGAGAATTCAAAAATGTTTAGCATTATATATCATTAACGAGATAAGTCAATATGCTATTACAATTGCAGCCTACGTGTTTTCATACTCTGAAAACATATAATTACATCGTTATAAATGTATGCAATCAAACAATCACTTACGGATTTTCGTTTAAATTATTTCTCCATACCTATTAAAAAACAAATTCAATAC
>CAIGRF010278664.1:6917-25668 GCA_903798235.1 Fraxinus ornus
AAAAAAAAAAAAAAAAAAACAAACAAAGACAACAATCCAACCACCAACAGATCCGTCGCTGCCACCTCCACAACACACACCCACAGCACCACTACCGCACCACTAGAGAACACAGAAGAAGAAGGAAAAAAAAAAAAACTGAAAGGCAGCGAAATCGCTGCTGCTTTTTTATAATTTCTCTTAAATCTGTTCCTGACTGCACATTCTCCAAAAAATCAATATTTCGAGAGCATCTGTTACATTTTTTTTTTTTCTAAGTTTTTAACTACTTTTAAGACTATTTGTTGAATTAAAACTCTGAAGTGAAAAGAAATTTATATTCAATCAAACTTGAAAGCTACGTGAGCTGAAGAATAATTATATTCAAAACGAATTCAAAGCTAAGTAAGATGACGAATAATATTCAAATCGATTGGGTAGTGTGACCTTTAACATCCTTCCAAACAAAAAACGTAACGTAAACAAATTGACGAAGGACGAAATTGGGCCGACACAGCACTTTTTGTCCATATATGCATCTGGCCCGATCCACGTGCCTGCATATGGCAATAAATTCTATATTCTCAAAGTCTCAACTTTCTCTTTCATTCTTTTTGGGAAAGGTTGCAGATTTAATCCCTAACCTATCAACAAATTCGTAAATTTGGATCCAATATATGTTTATTGACAACGCGGAGTCAAGACTAATTTAATTGATGTCTAATCTAACCACGATTTTTTTTTTCAACATAAAATATTATAAATATTTTTTTTAAAAAAACTCAAATTTCAGTGGGGCCAAGTACTCCACCCCCTCACGTCATTGAACTTAATAATTAACTTGAAGATCGTTTGACAAAGATTTTGATAAAAAAAAAAAAAAAAATTAATAGAATTTAATGAAAATTGATGAAATATTTGACCGGAAATTTGATAAAAGTTGTTGACATCCGACCTCCGAAATCGTTAAGTACATTTGTTGTATGCGTTAAACTTATGCCAATGTAAGCTCAGATATTTGAGAACAGTTCAAAGTACGTTATTGTTGAGGTTTGATTGCACGTAATGATTGAAGATTCCTTACACATTGTACAAACAGTCAATCGACAAGTAAAATATGGAAGGTCTTACATCACCGCCCTTCAATTCCGCCAATCACATGTCTTCGCTTCATTCCCTAAGTAGTTTATTAATTGTTGTGGACTATATGTAAGGTTAACTAATAATGATTGGACAAAGTCGAGCTCGTTAATCAATCAAAACGTGCTAATAATGTACTTTCTCAATTTGGTACTGTAGCTGATAAGACAGAAAAATGAAGAATGCATATAAACATTTCCCTATAAAAGGAAGGATGAGAGCCTTGACAAAGATCAAGGGAGAAAATCTAAGAAGTAATGCATATTTCAAATATTTCTTTCAATGAAAAAATAGGAAACATTTGTAGTTACAATTGTGATTTGCAAATCACTATCAATAAAAATTTTCATTTACCTTTTAAGTTGGCTTGAGTCTCATCCATACAATTCTCAACGTCAACAGTTGTGAATTTCATAAAATATGTTATTAAAATTAAAATTAATCACATAAAAAGTTGATAAATTTTTTAGCAAAGTCTAATCAAATGAGCACTTACTAATTTGATACGAAATTAATACTTTAGCTACTAATTATGCTATCAAAAGTCAATTTTTGTTAAGAAGATTATTTTATCCATATTTTAATTAAATTTGATAAAAATAAAGACAAGAAAAAGGAAAACGGATAAAATCTTTTTTTATCTTCCCCAACCACATTTCACCCCTATTTGTCCCCATGGTTCGAAGCCTATTACCACCACCGTCGATGCAGCACTCACAAACATAAGTTTAAATCACATTTTTCCATTTTTTCCTTTCTCGATCCTTCCACTACATAGCTTCTATATTCTCCCAAAATCACATAAAAAAATGTTCAATAACTCGATCAAAGAAGGGGCACAAAGTAACACCCACAAAGGACGAGGATTTGGAGACACGCACAAACCATTTTCAGTTTTACTTAAAACCATTTTTTTCAATAAAAAAAAGCCTAAACAATCGGACGAGAGGAATCGACAAATTCTTTGTTGCTTATCTGCAATTTTCTAAACTAGAATAAGATATTTTTATATGACCCCATTTGATGCACATTATTTCCAAAAGAATGCATTTTTTTGGTTGATATGATGAAGAATATGTGGTTGAAAAAGAAGAAAAAAATTATTGATGTAAAATATTATTTTATTGAAAAATGTGTGGTTGAAAATGAGTAGAAGAATGAGAATGAAAAAAAATGTGGCCCAAACATGGGCTTATCATATAACTCAGGGATGTCTATGAAATTTGCTCAAATAAACTTTTTTATTAGTAATATTTACGAAAGAATATAGAAGACAGTAGAGTTCCAACTGCCAAGGACAAAGGAAAGAACTGGTTTGGCAAATTACATCAGCCACGGACAGAGTCAGATGCAAACTCAAGCAAAGGTAGATGGACATGGTATGAAACTATAAATTGCAAAGCCGTTAAACCGTTGACCTAACCCTCGACCACTCTCCTCCTCCACCCGCCTAAAATCTGCCCACCACCTGACTGTTACAACAAACTCTTACCCAACATTGTTTTCCTTTTTTTGCGTTTTTTCTTTATATTCCGATGGCCAGCGGAGGAGGAAACCCGCCACCAGAGATTCATGTACGAATCCACTCTCGGCGGGGATTCAACATGATTCACCCGGTGGAGATTGAATCGCCACCGCCCACCGTCGCCGGCGCCGCTCCTGCTGCTAACGAAAGTCCAAACACCGTTATGTATAGAGAAGTAAAGCATTTTAAGAAATGGTTCCCTTGGTTGGTACCTTCATTTGTATTGGCTAATGTAGTGATGCTTATTATCACTATGTCGGTTAATAATTGCCCAAAAAATTCTGTTTCTTGTATCGCTGGTTTTTTGGGGAGGTTCTCATTTCAGCCCTTCAAAGAAAATCCCCTCCTCGGTCCATCTTCTACTGCGTAAGCCCCTCAATCTTCGACACCTATATCGAGTTTTTGTGTATTTCCCCCTGGTTAGATGTTTCAATTTGTTTGTTTTGGAAAAATGAGTGTTTTGGTGCATTCCACTAATAATATTTCTGGTAGAAGTGGTTAGATTGATCAAATTGGCCTGTAAAGTTTCAGTTCAATAGAATGGAGAGACAAATAATTATGCAATTGGATGGAAAATGAAGATAGTCGGAATAAGTTTAGTTGAAGTGGTGATGGTTTGCAAGTCCCTTATTGTTCTTATTACGTGCTTATAGAGGACATGATAATCTAATTAGCAGCAGGGTGTAATCAGTAATAACCAAATCTATCAACATGAGCCTATAATCAGTTGCATCGTGAATAAACGTTTGATCAGTCGAGGTTTCAATTGATAGTTTAGCAATAGTTATTTTCATGTTTTTTTCGCATTACACATGCAAATAGCGTACAGAGTGGGTTGATATGTACCATAAACTTTGACGCAATTACTGCTATAAAAAACTCTCGTTGTTGCACCATGTATAGGTTGCTCCTGAAAAGCGAAATAGAGGAAAATGTATATGAAATATAAGAAGTTAGTGTATCAATCCGGCTAGCCATCCACTTCAGTCCTTAATCTGAAAATGGACGAGAAGAGTGGTGCTGTCAGTATGTCTCTTGAGGATACTAGATTTAGTCTCCGAGAAACTTGCTTTCCCAGCTATTATTTTCTGTATGTTATCACTGATGTATATATTTACACGTCTTTTGTGTGCACAATTGTTTGATCAATAAAGTAGTGACAATACTGACAAGAAGTTATCTGCATATGTTGATAACTAGATAGTTGAGTTCACTGTCCTTAACTCCACCTCCATTTTTCTGAAAACATTCAGTCTTTGAATTGATAATTACTGTGTTTATATGGCCTCACCTTTTTCATATTTCAGGTCAACGATGTTCTTTTGTTTATTACACATAGATTAGCATATGATCTTTGAACATCTGATCTCTCTTTGTGGTGATAATGGTTTCACCACCATAGAGAGGTATTAACTATAGCTATGAGTTTGAAATTTTATTTCCTCATACGTGATAAGCCGTGAGCCTGCAATCTTAACTTTCTAATAGTACATGATGAATCTAATGTTTTAATTGTATCTAAAACACCCTACTTATGCACTTTTCTTTAGGTTGGAGAAGATGGGTGCTTTAGACGTGGGTAAAGTGGTCCACAAACACCAAGGATGGCGCCTTATAACTTGTATGTGGTTGCATGGTGGAGTTTTTCACTTGCTGGCCAACATGTTGAGTCTGTTAGTCATTGGCATTCGGCTTGAGCAGGAGTTTGGATTTGGTATGTAACTGTACGCACCATGATGACATTGATTATTGTCGTGCTCATTGTTTTAACATTAGTTATTGTAATAATCAATTACAATTTGCATCATACTTGACGAAAAAGTTTCTTCTGCTGTACGAATTGGTGTACACTATTTTATGAAAAACATGCCTATGGAAGTGGTTGAGAGCCTGTCACGACTCTTAAAAAATAATATCTGGTATAATAGTATTACTTTGTGTGCGCAAATAACTTACCCTTAGCATAGCTTTTATAGTTTGCTGGCCTGATTTTTAGCAGTTTAGAATACCAAAACTGGCATGAGGCATTGCTTATATGATTACTAAAGCATACTGGGTTCTTTAACATTAATTATGCACTTGATTGTCTTCAAATTTGTGAAGAGTTATTACTTTGGTCCTATATGAAGCTTGATGATTAGATCACTTATTGGTTGATTTTAAATTTCTCAATTGATGCATGCACGTGCTTGAACGCTTGTATGTAGTGTGTGTGTGTTATATATGGATACATTCAGTTTGCTGAGGTGCCTTTTTTTGGTATTTTGATATAGTGCTGGGCATTAGGATTCTGATAGTACTATGTTAATTTTTACGGACTAACATCTTTTGATTGACTTGTGTTCTATTTTTCTATACAATATAGTCTGCTTCTACATCCATGTAGAGCTTTAACACTTCATTTTTTTTTCTTCTCTTTTTTTTTTTCAGATTTTTTGTTCTATTTTATTTTCTTTTTTTTTTTTGCTCGTCATAAAAAAAGAGAAAATGTCCAAGTTTATTTCACAGTCGAATTTATTGATTTTGTTACTTATCGTTTTATGTGCCTTACTTTTTGTAGTACGCATTGGGTTGCTTTATGTCATTTCTGGACTTGGTGGGAGTTTGTTATCTGCCCTCTTTATTCAGTCAAATATATCCGTCGGTGCTTCCGGTGCACTTTTTGGTTTACTCGGGGGAATGCTTTCAGAACTCATAACTAATTGGACTATATATGCCAACAAGGTAATTTCTCAACTACAATTGGATGATGCTTTCATGAAGCAGTTATGTTCATATTACTTACATTTTCCAGCATAAATATCGTGCTACATATATTCTGTTTTTTTAGGTAGCAGCAATGGTGACCCTTGTGATAATTATTGCTATCAATCTATCAGTAGGCATCCTACCACACGTGGACAACTTTGCTCATCTCGGAGGATTTTTATCTGGTTTTCTTCTCGGGTTTGTATTTCTAATCCGCCCACAGTTTGGGTGGGTTTACCAGCGATATGCTCCTGGATATTCTTTGACATCAGCTAAACCTAAATTTAAGACATATCAGTGCATATTGTGGATCCTCTCGTTGATCCTTCTGATTGTCGGGTGAGCCTCCGAGACTTTTAGCCGTGTTTTTATGTCATTTCACTCTCCAGTGGACTTCATTACACGTGTTCTGGCAGAATGGTTGTTCTGACTTAAAAGTATGAATTTGGACAGGTTCACTGTTGGCCTGGTTATGCTTCTCCGTGGAGTTGATTTGAACGATCATTGCTCGTGGTGTCATTATCTGAGTTGCGTACCTACTAAAAGGTGGAGCTGCAACACGCAGCCCGCCTCTTGTCAGGTGAGGAATTGTGAAGTCCCTTTCTCATTATACACATCTCAGTATTGCTCTCATCACAGCTAACTGTTTATTTCATGTTCGCTAGGGACTGAACTATGGTAAACAAGATTTTAGCTTGTTTTTAGGCTCTAATACTGTTAATCACCATCAAATCCACCCTGCCAAACGTGCTGTGAATTAAATAGCATGAGCTTGAAGTAAATAATTTATATTCGTGAAAGCAGCGTATATAAGGCTATTGCTTTAAATTTTTATTTGTGGTGTCAAGAGGATTGCAAATTTTCTCATATGAGACAGTTCAAGTAGACTTGGCAAAAAATTGGATTATCGGAAGTATTCAATGAAGGAAGTGAGATCATATCCTATATGATTTATTGAAGGCAATCTACATTTCCGATAAAGTGTGATAAAATCTATTTCTATAGTGAATAAGATCACATTGGTTGAAGGTTGAAATCATTTCTTAACAAGTTTATTTTATTTTATTTCCCTCTAGTAGCAATGTTAGCTCGCGAGCTGGTTCGCGCTAGTTTTTTGTTGCGTGGCTCGTGCCCACAGGTTGCCTCGGGCGCGAGCTTGTGAGCTACCTCCTAGGCAGAATTTTGACAAACAGATATCCTATAAATCATGTCTTGTTATATTTGCACGATCTAATTTGGGTCTGTCAATTTTGCAGTCTGTGCAAACAGGGAACCAATATACGCTAACATGCTCGAGTAATGGGAAAAGCAAGACGTATTCCTTGCTAAACCCGACTGCAAGGCAGATTCAGGGGCTATGTGCACAGCTCTGTTGATGATGAACAAGATTGTATCAATTGAATGTAGTATATTCCAGTTTGATACATACATATATAGATTGAACATTTGCTAGTTTCTTCTTTAATTTTGGCTATTATGTGAATTCATAGCTCATTGGTTTTTTTAAGTTGATACAGTTTATATAAAGAGATGATTTACTGAATAAAATATAAATTTATTTCGTCCATTTCTGTTAGAATTTTTCTGGCGGGCTTCTTCTGATGTGAGTTTGGCCAACTAATCCCGTTATCCTCAATTTAAGAATTCTCTTTCATCAACATCATCATTTTTTTTTTTTCTAATAAAGAAAATTACAAGAAGTTTGGACTCAAGTGCCATAAATATGAAAGTTGGAGACTCAAATGCTTCAAATGATTAGTTGGGAAGAATAATGCTATCTAGTGCTAGTTTAGGTGTCTTGAGTTACCTAGACTTTTTCAATGGACTAAAGATTCATCTAAGTTTATTGGATAATTTAGGTGCATGTTAGAGCCCCATTTTTATTCTAAGTATTTCGTTTGGCCTACATTATTTGAAATTTTAATGGTTGAAATATTGTTTTTTTCTTTTTAAATGTGTGGTTAAAAAAAAAAAAAAATGTTTGAAATTATATTTAATATTATTTTATTGAACAATGTGTGGAGAGATTAAAATAAATTATAATTTTAATTGGGTCCAAGCATGGAATAAAATGTATTTTGAAATAGTAAATTAATGAAAATGTGTCGTTAAAACATAAGAAAGAGTTTTGGATTTGCGTGTAATATTATTTTACTGAAAAATGTGATTGAAAAGAAGATAAATAATGGAGATCAAACAATAATTTAAGTGCATGTTTGAGCCCCATTTTTATTCTAATAATGCATTTCGCAATAGTAAATTGATGAGAATGTGTGGTTAAAAAATAAAGAAGAATTTTGGATTTTCATGGAATATTATTTTATTGAAGAACGTGTAGTTAAAAAAAGAAAGAAAAATTTATTTTAGAAATAATAAGGATTTGTTTGACATGACCTTTGAAAAGTCCAATTTTTTTCCCGATAGGTTAGAATTTAATAAAGATTTTAAGTCAAAGTTAATTATTCAATTTTAATCACATATTTCACGAGATTCATAACTTTTCAATCACAAATTTTATCAATTTTTATCACAATCTATTAAAAATTAATTTTAATTTGCGTTAAATATGGATTAAATAAATATGAATAAAAAAAATTTAATAAATGTTTCTTGAAAAAAAAAAATGAAAAGCTAAAATAAAAAAATATTATTGGATTGTATTTGTAAACATTGCTGCTTTATCAGAGTCCCGGACTTTCACCCATTCCATTTTGTGAGCAGCAGTTGTAAAATATCTTATTTTTTTCTTAATTTATCATTGTGCCCTGTTTCATATAAATTAAAATTTAGCCTCTATTTTGGCTCCACTAAAATGAAATTTTGGAAAAAAAAAAAAAAATAATAATATTTTAAAATAATAATTTCTTGGAGAATGTGTGGTTAGACCATCTCCAATAAACTTTTTATTTTTAAAGAACATATTCTACAATTTAGAGAGCGTATATAAATTTATAGTGCATAAATTTTTAAGTACTCTAACAGTCTCTTTATGTTTAAGACTTAATTTTATTACCCGTCTCACCCTGCAGATCTAATTCTGTATTTACATTGATTTGACCTACCTTCTGCCTCCGAGTCGCATGCCTTTTTAATTGAAAAAACTTATTGCGCAAGTCATGCGTTTTTATGTTTATGACCAAAAATTGTTTGTTTATTTTCATTTCAAATTATACGACTTTTTATCAATATGAGGTGACCGTGAGTCCGTGACCAAGTATTTCAAAAATATATATTGTTTTTCTTATCTTTTATTTTTATTAGTTTCCTTTTAAATTATTATATTAATTTCTTTTATTGATAATTGAAATATTTCGGTTGGAGAGCCAAACTCATTCTTTAAAATAGAAAATGTCTTATATTTAAAAAAATCTCTTATAAATGCTCTTAAAAGACAACAAAAATTACTGATTATCTTAATTTTTCTGAAAAAATAGTTCGGTGCTGAAATTGTGTTGTCATATTTTACAACCTAACAGACTTGAAAACGGTCAATAAGTGGACTAAAACAGCCACGTCAAAAATCTCAATTTCTCTGCCAATCCCTAGTAAATGGCCAAGATGGGAAGCAAATCCCTCAAGTTTAATCATCCACCTAATGCAGAAAATCGTAGGATTAATGGAACAACGAAATCATTAGGTTTTGCAGAAAAGTTTCTTTTAAAAAAAGAAGAAGAAGAAGAAACAGAAATATATGACTTCAGAAAGTCCATTCTGTTTTACGTTTTCTACTACCATGCAGGAAATGGTGATTTTGGCCTCCTGCAACCTGATGAATGTTCCTTGTACTGTGTGTTGGTCATAGAACTATTTGCAGGTATTCACATAATTAGATAAAAATAAAGCTGACAAAACCTGCTGATGGTGTTTGCAGTATCCGATAAGTAGCAATTAGACTGATAAATCGGTGTCAAAATTAGATTGTAGATCGGTAGAAAATCTAATCTACAAATTTGGCCCTCGGATAAGCAGCCCTCGATAATAAATGCGAGAAATGAATGCAATGTTGGTGATTAGCATCAACATGCCATCAAAAAAGGTTGCACCGTGAAAACAGTCCGCGAGGCAAAATACTGATAGAACAAGTTGACCTTATATAGGGAGCACTATAATTCCGATCTAACCACATTTCAGTTTCTATATACAAGGTGATATCTGTACAAATCAATTACACCTCCAGTGACATTTCAAGAATAAGAATAATACATTGCTCTTTATTCATAACATAAAACAATATCAGGACCACCTGTGCTTCTCCACGATCCTAAGATAGGAAGTTCAGGACATACCTTAAAATGTATGCTTTGGCAGTTGAAGGGGGCGTCTTATATATTTCTCATAACCTCCGTTTTTAATCAATACACCACCTGAAGATCTTAACCAACTTTAGCTGTTCAAGGAAAACAGGAATGCATAAGAATCACACAGTTCACGACCCAAAAAATGAGGGAAAAACATGTTTGGAAGAAAAGCACAATTCAAAGACTAAAAGGATATCAGCAAGTCCTTTTCTTTGGGTGGGATTGGATGTACGAAGTGCTATTAACATCATTAGTTGTATTCCCAGTAATATATCAGAAGGAGAAGTTGCAGAAGCAGTATTAATATAAAAACTAGGCAGTGAAGCCATTTAGGATAATGACAATAAAGGTATAGGCTATTACCATAAAATGCCATAGAGTGGGAAATAGGTCTCCAAGAAATTACAAACATGGAGTTTGAACTTCATTTTTATTTAATTTGGTATTCTAGTACATAAACATGTTTTACAATTACGAATTATGGTATTCTTCCTAGTAGGCCAATCTTGTACTAATGCAATTAAGTAAAATTTCTGCAAAGTCAATGTTTCGTAGAAAATAAAGAGACATAACTACTCTGGAAAGAGCACGAGTAACCACTTGTTGATCTATGCACAAACTAGCTATGCTCTCGAGCTACTTATCTGGCTTGAAGCTTGACAAGCATAAGCAGCAGTACATAATCAATAAGTCATGCTGTAACTCAGGAAGGGACTTACATTCACATTCCAAGTCGTACACGTCTTTGACGTGTATAGACAAACTTTGTCACAGGAGGGATTCTTTTGACTGACAAATCCACAGATTTGGCCTTTTCTTCGCAGCACTCCTGATCCACATTTATTGTAAAGTCAAGCTGCTTCTCCACGGAATTAAGAACAGAATTTCTTTTGGGTCTTAACTGGTACTGAGGAGATGCATTGAAGGACTTCCCATTGCACAAGTCAATGACACCAGCACAAGCAGGATCTGAATGCAAAATTATGTCTTGCAACTTAGTATCCTCTATACTACTTGTTTGATTATGCTCATCAGTAGACTGACTTGTTTCCTTAACTGCTTCCTTATCAGCCTTCCAATTTCTACTTAATGGCGTGGATACCTGAGTTTCAGATTTTCTTTTTCGTAATATAGATGGAGTATTTGGAAAGCTTTGGGCAGCGATTTTCAATATAGATTCTGGAGTTCGTGAGGAAAAACTTCCACCTTTCACACTGGGTGGAGTCACTAAGGTCGTAGGCGATATTATGCAACTAACGTCTGATTCAGACTGCATACAAGAAACATTTGGAAGATTTGAATCTAGCAAATCATAATTACCTAACTGTGGGGGTTCATAATATAGTGTCCCATATATTGCAGTATCATTATGCATAGATGTTCCTATTGTCCTGCATTTATCAGCTTCACTATGTGTTCCACATTGCTCAAACTTAGATTCTGGGCTTGAATAAATGTTGTCTGCTTCTGATGGCATTATCTCACTTTTAGCACCTTCAGAATCGAGAGACTCATTCGGGGGATCACTAGCTGAGGCAACTAGATTGTAAATCTTGGTACTGGTCTCTAGTTTATCCTTCCCTTCTTGTATTTTATGCATATCAGTAGCTCCAGACAAAGCTGAGGCAGTTGAATCCAATCCGTTCTTTGAGCAAAGAAGTAACTCTCTAGCTGAAGTTGTTCTGTTCATGTCTCTCCAACCATTTTGAGGAACATTTTTAGTAATTGATGGAAGATTTCCAGTAGCCAAATAGAAGTCTAACTTCTTCTTCAAAGAACTATTCCAGTGATTCTTGATAGCATTATCAGTCCTGTAGTAAATAAAGAAAGTTCAAGCTGGAATCATCTAGAAACAAATGATACATTTATTAAGAAACATGTAAAAAGTAGGATATAATTTATGAAAGATACAATTACAGCCATTACAAGATATTGCCAACTTGAAAGCTGCCTTAGATGTGACTGAAGAGGAGAAAAAGAACACATATAAAATCCATCTCAAGGAAGCCTTTCCCAACTACTTGATAGAAACTATATTTTTAGAAATTTCTTTTTCTTGGGGATCTTAATCTCTGGAACTCGCACATAAAGCAAAGTAGTAGCTAAGGGGCATAGCTAGGGCTGGTTGTGGGTTGGGTTGAACATGGTCGGTTTGATCTAATGATAAGAAATGAGAAGACAGAGAAGGAGAAAAATTCTGTGTTGATCTGTTACTGATTTTCAGAATAATTACAGAATATATATAAAGTGAACGATGCTACATATGGAAAATTGTAATCACAATGAGCTGTGCACAGTGTTTGATTTACATCAGCTTGATTTGTGTAATTCATGCTTAATTTATGCCATTCATCTTGTAACAGACAATACTCCCCCTCAAGTTGGAGCATGAAGATCTGTGATGCCCAACTTGGATCTAAAGAAGATGAACAATTCACGACCCAAAGGTTTTGTGAAGAGGTTAGCCTGTTGTTGGGAGGAGGGTGAATATGTAGGAGTGAGAAGACCAGCACGAATGTGGTCACGCACTAGATGGCAATCAATTTCTATGTGCTTAGTGCGTTCATGAAAAACGGTAATTCTTTTGCTGAGGTATTTTCTCTAGCACTGCATGTGCAAGAATTGGGTTCCTGTAAAGTATGCAATTCATCCCAAAGCCCTTTCATGATACTGTAATAGGCTGTAATAGTCATGGAATCTTGATGAAGATTAACGAGATTACGCTTGAGCCGATACGGGTGATTACTTTGAGAGAATCGATGTTCTAAGTCTTTCCATACTTCAGATGGACTTTGACAATAGATCAAGCATTGCCGTAAAGATTTATCAATGGAATTGAGTAACCAAGAGAGGATCATGTCGCAACATCTCTCCCACAGTGTAGCAATGGAAGCATCTACAGGTTTTTTTAGAGTGCCATCAACAAAAACAAGTTTGTTTTTTGCATTGAGAGCCATTCGCATGGATCGTCGCCATGAGGGATAATTTTCGCCAGTGAGTAATTCAGGAACTAAGGTTGCTCCAAGGTTGTCAGCGGCAATTAGAAAGTATGGTGAAGTAAGATCACTGATAAGTTGAGATGGGGTCTGAGGAGTTGGTGCTACCATGGTGAAAATGGGAATGTTTGGAAGCGATTTTAGAGATCCCAAAGAAGGAAATGCTTTGATACCATGATAAGAAATGAGAAGACAGAGAAGGAGAAAAATTTTGTGTTGATCTGTTACTGATTTTCAGAATAATTACATAATATATGTAAAGTGAACGGTGCTACATATGGAAAATTGTAGTCACAATGAGCTGTGCACGGTGTTTGATTTACATCAGCTTGATTTGTGTAATTCATGCTTAATTTATGTCATTCATCTTGTAACAGACAATATCTAAAATCAAACTAACCCAACCCAATTATTAGTTTAAACCCAATCCAACCCAAACCGATCAAGCTTGGGATGGTTTGGTTTGGGTTGGTCGGATTGGGCTTTGGTCTAAATCAAGTTGGATTCGATTATTTTTTGTTGAATTTGAACAATTTTTAAAGTTTGAAACCACTTGAAAATCTACGTTATTTTTAACAAATATAAAGAATTCTTTCTGAAAATTAATTAATAAATAAGTTTGAAACTATGGAGCATTTTCTTTTTATAATTTTTTTGAAAGTTATTCATTTCATTATCGTGTCCTTAATTTTAGTGTATCGTTAAATTATTTTGCATTTGTATATTAATACTAATCCGTCTATGTGAAAAAAGTGGGACGTTTGTTCATTCTAAATCCTTCTCTTGTCTCCACTATTGTGTCTGTTTAGGTTTTTCCACTTTAGGCATTAAATTTTTTAATTCAACGGGGTTGGGTTGGATTGGGTTGAGTTGGTTGGGTTTTAATTCATAACCCGAGACTCAATCCAACCCGACCTCAAATTTGATTTTTCAACCCAATCCAACCCAATTAAACGTAAAAACCAACCCAAACTTGGGTTGAATTGGTCGGTTTGAACGGTTTGGGTTTGTTTTTGCCCAGCCCTAGGTATAACTATTTGGACAAAATTACTTCGGGTGCTATAAATAACATCCTAAGATTTAGGAATTGAATGCTTAATTTATAGTATCATCCATTAGCATCCCACGCCACCTTCAATGTTGTGGAGATGCAATTATGGATTTGGTAAAAATTCCAGAATCTAGTGCAACATATTCAAGAAATTGTCCTATCGTGATGTAGATATCTATTAATTCCTAAAGCTTCAATCCTGAGTCACAAGTACAAAGTTGAGTCAATAGCATCTTCTTCACTTTTTTGAGTCATGTTATCCAGGTACAACAATGATACTAATCTTTTATACAAAAGTAAGGTTGTTGTGAAACAAACAAGATACCAGAATCTCTCTGATACCACTTGTTGTGAAACAAACAAGATACCAGAATATCTCTGATACCACTTGTTGTGTTAATTATGCCCTAAATCTCTCTGATACCACCGGATAGAGATGTTAAAATTATATGGCACAATAATGGAGTATTTGATCATAAGCAAAAGAATAAAAGAAGACAAGAAAATATGATAGAGGAATTAGGAGATTTTATTGCACCATAATTGAGAAATATACAATTGATCTTAAAGTTCTAGTAATCTCTTTTCTCATACCATAAAATTGTATAGAAAAGTCTAGTATTTATAGGGAACATGTAGGGAACGTCCAAACCCTCCTAATAGAATTGTTGATGAAGTACGATGTTTAAAAACCGAGTCTAAAACAAAAAAGGAGAGAGAAACGCGAAAAATCCAGACAGGTGTAGCCTCCGGGCGCCCCGGCGCCGGGCGTTCTGCCCAAAAAAACTTTTTTTTTTTTGTTTCCAAGATGTTTTCTCCATCTCGAACTCTTCTTCAAGTCTAATACCAATTTGCAACTCCCAATGAGTTTTCAAAATAGAATTCAACTTGACATATGACTCCAATAACATTCCAAATTGAATTCTTCTTGACGTGCACTTCAATTAGAATTCTTCAATTACTTCAACAAGGAATTCGGGTAACACCCAAATTCTAACAATGGTACATGCATATGTTATTTCATTCTGAAAGTTTAAAAAGAGAATATCATGTAGGCGATAACTATAAAACGCAATCTTGAATAATATTTTGATATTAGAAGTTCCTAGACCAAAGACGATTCAATCCAAAATCCAGGGGCATGTTTCTCTTTATGTAGCCCACCAAATATAACCTTTTTAGTAGAACTATGTAAATATAAAAGAACGGTACCTTCCAGGCAGAAGCTTAGCTAATTCAGCCCATTTATTGCCATGAATCCTGTGAGCATTCAGCAGAGTAAGTTCCTCCTCCATAGTCCAAGCATCTTTCTTAATATTGGGATTTAAATGATTGTGCCACCTAAATTTTTTAAGAAATACTTAGTGCTTAGTTGAAGAATCAGAAAACATATGAGCTCTTACAAATATGATAAATTGTTCACTTGCATATAAATAATATGTCAATGTGAGTGCGCAGCAAAAGTAAAGAACATAATTTACCATGTGTTCTTTACATGTAAGTTATAGTGCATGATCAATACACATTATTACTTGGCTACAAAAAGCTAAGTACTTAGCATGCATCACTGCATCAGAATGACTTAATTATGTTCAAAGTAAGCATTTGCAATGAAAGCAGATTGAGGGAGGGTTTTCAAGAGTCAAAATTTTGTAGCAAATGCTCAATACTTTTTGGCTTCATGCATCTCTGCCTGAAACTATATATATCCCCGTATAGTCCTTTGGCACTTACAGATAGAAGTGTGCCAGGATTTTTCCCAATCAAGGCCATTCAATTAATAAAATCTTTTACAGTTCCAAATATAAATCATTGTAACAGCTACCACATCTACTGGAGGAACCAATCTAGTGAACTACTCACAACCTTTTGAGGCTATGTCAATTTTGGTATACTTCTCCTTATTCTAATAGGATAACAACACTTTCATGAACAAGAGCTTCTTCAGGTCTACACAAAACATGCTCTAACCACCTAAATCAATGGGTATGACAAAAAGTACTTGTGGCTAGATTGCATCTAAAATATTACCTCTCACGGCATTGTTTCCCAATTCGACCTGGCAGTGACTTTGCTATAATAGACCATTTTGTAGGTCCATATTTTGCCACCAGTTCTGTAATTTTCTCATCTTCCTGCAAGTAAAGTTAGCAATATGACTTGAAATCACTAACATTATCAGTCAATAAAACATCTTAAACCATTGTTGCAAACATCGATAGAAGAGGAAAACTAGCTGTCAACCTCTTGAGTCCAGGGACCTTTAACAAGTTCTGGATTGAGAACCTTTTGCCACCGATGCAAGCACTGCACTTCTGATCTATCTGGAAAAAATTCGGCTGCAGACACATCAATGCAATAAAGCTAAGTTCTTTGATCATGATTCCAAAAAAGTATTCAAGTATACCAAGGCCATGAGGGAATTATATAACTATGTCACGAGACATAATGACAATATCAAATGTTGCCTCTTAAGACTGAAGTTTGGAAAAGAATACAGGTCAAATAAACCACACTATATCAAACTTTGAGTCACATATTGAAAATTTTAAAAATTTTGACAAATAGGAGATGTAAATCTCAATTTAAACTTCATTACTATTCATTAAGGTCTCATCCATTTCATTTAATCAATAGGGGACAGCCTAATCTTTTCACAACGTAACAATTATTGAACTAAATCAAATCTAATCAATATTAATAACACAGCAAAATATAAAGAATAGCTCTATAAGATCATAAAAGAAATAAAAGAAATTAAGAAAAAAATTCACAGACGTCCAATTTAAGGTGCATCATGTGACTGCGAAAGACACCATAGTTAGTAAATAATACCTATTTTCTTCCAACTCTTCCCTCTGAAAGCAACAACGGCTCTTTTTAATGTACAGTCCTGTAGCAAATTATAGAGAATTTTGTTGATCACGAGTATAGCCAAATGAAAGTGTGATGGTTGTTGACTCCGATATGTCACACTGGAACCAAGGTTCCCTACCCACTCACAGCAAAAGAAAAAAGATCAAAGAGAAAAGAAAAGGAAGGCCAGGATATAACCGACGTGATGACGAGTATTTTTTTCTAAAACCACGTGTACATGTAAACTCAAGAAAAAATAAAAGAAGAGATTAAAGAGTATCTGTTAAAGTTTTACAAATTATTTCATTTAAAAAAGAGTCAACCTTAAAATCGATTGTAGACAGGCTTACCCAAAGATCATCGCTTCTTAAGTATATATATTTCAGAAAACTAACTTCTTACCTCCTCAGGAGTCCAACCTCCCTTAGCTCTTCTAATTGGGCCAGAAGTTCTCCTATAGAACATATTTATGTCATTGAATCAGACACTCATAACCTTGAGGTTTTTGAGAAGTTATAAAAATCGGACAAAGCATTTCTAGTGAGTGAAAAAGACAGTCTAATGCTCATGCAAGAGTGAAGGAGATATAAATATAGGAACATGTTATACTTATACATGTACACTTCATAATGTGAATGGAATATATAGCATTGTTGTTTATAGTTCCATCTTAATGTATTGACATCCACCTTGACTGTAGTTTCTTAATATTATTCATTGACATGAAAAATTCTACCTAAATAAATTTTCAAATTCCACAAGATAAAAAAACAAATACAAACACAATATGACAAAGCTCTACGTTTATGTAGTACACCCAACATTCCCCGCTTCTATGATATGCACAATCAATTGCATAGCAGGTAAATTTAATGACATCAACATAAATGAAAGCCCACCTCTGCAGCAAGCACGAAACCAGCTAGTCGTTTTTATCAACTTTACATGATCAAATATAGCCCACGATAAATGTTAACAAAATAAAGTTCAGCATACATGAAACTATTAATCAAAACAAGCAATCAACTTCAACTTCTTAAAACATTACAGCCAGTTTAATAATAAACTGAAAACAACAACTTAATCCCAATGAAAGATATAGAAACATAAAAGTTTATACAAGCAAGCACAATTAAATAAGCACTGACAAACAATACCTTTGAGATGGTGATGTATTATTGGGACTACTTATCCCGGGTGATTTAAGTGTAACACTACCACTATTTTCCGAAAAAGAAGAGCCCGAAGCAGCTGTAGATTGTTTGTTCTCAAGACAACGCTCCTCTGATTTCACCTCTGCCATTTAATTGCTCCTACTCATCACCGTCAAATCAAAAGTTCCTAATTCAATAAACAAAACATCAAATTTCAATAAACTTGACGCGTGAAACAAAACCCTCTAATTAACTATAAAAACATAAAATTCTGATAAGCCCAGATCTCAAAATCCAATAATGATCAAGAAAAGGCCAAAATCAGGAAACAAAATTTCAGTTATCGGAGTTAATTAAAACGATAAATAAATGGTTAAATTGATCAAAGAGCAAGTAAAACACATACGGAACACAAATTGAAAAGAAAATGAATATCAATAATTTAAAAGGTACATTAACTGACTTTCAGAATTAAAAAATAAGCTCAATTGAACATAAAATCCTAACAAACAAAAATTTTCACCCTTAACAGAAAGAAAATTCTTAGTTTCCGCGTCGAGGAAAAAACCTTGCCCGTTGAATATACAAGTATTATTTTGTATATAACGAATACTTATTAGGGGTCAGTGACTGTGCCGTTTACTTGACGTTAAGGTTTGCGTTAGATAATACCGAGTAGAAGGAGCAATTGTGACGGAGGTAGACGGTCACACGTTACCGTTAGGAAAGAAGTTTGAACCTCAAACGGCACATTTGTCCGCATAACCATTGGTTCAAAGGCTAAAAGTTTTTGAGGGGGTGAAAATTCCCGGGTAATTATGGACTGTTGGATCGGAAATACATGGTCAAGATTTAGAGCTTGTTTGATTTAGATTTTTTGGAGGAAGAATTGATTTTGAATAGTGATATGATGGGAAATGTGTGGTTGAAAAAGAAGAAAAAAGTATTGATGTGATGTAAAATATTATTTTATTGAAGAATGTGTGGTTGAAAAATGAGAATTG
>CAIGRF010278749.1:0-18347 GCA_903798235.1 Fraxinus ornus
ATTAAGAAGAGTACTTAGTAGGATTTTCATAAATTTTACAACCTCCTCTTCAACAGCCTTACAATCCTTGGAATATTAACCTTATTTCAAGACCCCCCCCCCCTCTCCCAAAATCTTGAGATTAATGAGAGATAAATTTTGAGATTTTATTTTAGTATTTTATGTTTAAAAGTTAGCACCATAGAGACTTTTATAAAAGTCTCTAAAAAGTCATAAGAAAATTGAATACCCCAAAATTTATAGTGATTTTTAAAAAGTTTAAATTGAATATATCGTGACTTTTAAAAGTCTCAATTGAATACATCAATACTTTTAGAGAGTTTCCAAAAGTCTATATTAAATACTCCTAAACTATTTAAATCCCCAAAAGTTATTAAAACTCTCAATTAAATGCACCACCCTTAATGTTGGTTGAGAGGAAGTCATTGGACTAACTAAATGAAGAGATTTGAAGTGGTCTTAGTAAATAAAATTGATTTAGTAATGGGTAAGCCTATTGAAGAATTGATTTGTTATCAAACTTGAGTTTTGTATTAATTGGGCTATTGTTTTTGAATTTCCTTGCATATTTCGTGATGTGCTTATAAATTGGAGGAAGTGGCTAAATAGTTTAGTCAAGTTTGCCAACTTACCCAATAGTCTAATTTTGCAAAATTTAAGTTGTATATTCGTATTTCGCAATGAAAGATTAAAGGCTAAATATATTCTCATCTCAAATTTTAATAACTAAGACTATGAGGTTTATAATCTTTACACATAATCACATTTATATTTCAAATTTTTTTTATCGCATTCTTACTCTAAAATTAACATAAATTATTTCTCATTATGCTTTTTCTCCTAAATTTTCGTTAAGTTAGAGTAAAAATATTCATTTACCCATTGTATTTTTAAATAAGCATAATGATGATGATGATGATGATGATGATGATGGAGTGAGATTAAATATTTAACTTCCATTTTAAAGTACGTTAACTATATATCTGGACTAAAACCATGATTAAGGATTATAGTTTTTGAATAATAAAATGTTAAAAAAAAGAACGTGTTGAAAAAAAAGTTAAGAATATAAGTGTAATAATGAATAAATATTAATGACCTTCAATGTAATTAAAATGCAGTATATTTCCCTACAATATTAAAAAGAGGGAAGTTGTATCACATTTTATATGACGTCAGTTGTCATCATACTGATGTCATATATTTTTTAATTATAAATTGAAAAACGGCATCGTTCCACTGATGTCTTATTTTCTCCATTCTTACATGCATCCGCCTGTTTATTCCATTTCCCACACTACCATTACTCAATACTCTACCACCATACCCAGATCTCATTTTCACAGTATTCCTACCTTTCGCACACATAAATCTCTTCATTTCTTCCTCTGGTTTTTTACCAAAGCGAAGAAATCCGTTTGCTCCTTTTTCATCTTTGAAGTTTCGACAATGCAATGGGTGTAAGAGCTTTGTAATGCAGTTACCAGGTAAATTTGAATTCGAAATTTCAGAATTTTTAGCTTTTAGTATATTTTTACAATTGATTTGTGATTTACAGATTTAGTATTTAGTACTGTGATTTGTGAATTGGTATGAATGAATAATGAAATTAATGATGAACTTCGAGTTGTTGGGAATTCTGGGAATGGATTGTATGGAAATCCATAGAAACCGTGGGTTTCGGTTGGTTTTGGAAAAAAAGGTTGTGTCTCCGTGAGGCACGGGGACACGGGTCGTGTCTCTTTTAAGCACGGAGATAGGCCGTGTCTCCGTGTGGCACCGAGACACTGTCTGTGTCTCCGTATACAGAAAGTCTTTAATAATTGTAAATAGTTTCCTAGATGATGTTATCTAATTGGTTACATACATCTTATTATTAATCTTTTTTTTTCAGCATTTATACTTTTAGTTTTTCTCCTCTTGTCTTTATTTTTGGATTTTCCAAGAGCTAGAACTTGACAAAGTATTTAAAATGTAGTGTTTAATGTTTTTGACTATTTAAAATAATAAATTAATAATCATGATTCTACTGTAATGTAAATTTTGTTGGCTAATCTATATTTTACTTTTTAAATGTATACTATTTTAATCGTTTATTTTATTTCACAAATGCAGGCATCAACTTTCCAAAAAATTTGCTAAAATAAGAAAAGCACGTCGCTCTTAGACCTGGCTCATAGTTTTGCCGCCTTTTGCTTTTATTCCCCAGTTATTTGAAAGCAACTAACAGTACTGGTGCAACCACCTGAGTTGATTTCTTCTCTTTGTACAAAAGGAAATCAATCTCATTTATATGTTTTGGGTTATAAACTGAAGTACATTTGCTATTGTCTCTGAAAGATAACAATATGGTAGTATGTGAAATTGGGATTGAATAAAAATCACGGTGTTATAGTGTTAAGTTACAAATTCACTGGGTTGGTGTTTTCAAGCATGTGAGATATTTTTCCGTTTTCACTTTGATGTTTATATCGGTGAATCTCTATTTATTAATTGTGTCATTAACTGTTGATCCATTTGATGCAAATTAGATGTCATGTTTAATTTCTCAAAGTTTTTACTTAAAATTTTTTTAATGCTTTCACAGTGTATTTTATGCTCTATTTTGATTTTTGCTTTTAAGTGCTCTTAATTGCTATAGATTTGCTTTAATTTCGGGATATGCATGAGAATTAGGAAAAACTTTTGATGCCTAAATTATAATTGTTGCGCTGATATTTGACTTGTTGGTTAAATGAGCTATGCAACAATATTTTGTTGGGTTTGTAACGTTTCATTTGGACACCTCATGAGGGTATTAGTTTTGTCATTAGTGTTTAGAAGATAGCATTATCTTATGGTTTGGTGTATTGCAATAGCGTGTGTTATCTATTTTTCTCTATTAAATTATTACTTTTGCTATTTGTGTTTTGAAGATAGTATTATCATAATTGCTTATAGTTTAGATTTTTTTGAGGAGTTAAGAAGATTACAAATATTAAGCAATATTGGAAATTCCAGCCGTGGTAAATTATTTTATTACATTATTTTTATTTCACGCTCTTTTTTCTTATCGTCAATTTCAGTTATATTAATTACAATTATTCTTGTAGCTAAAAATTTAATGTATATGCTTATTTGTTTTCTTTGTAGTAGAAATATTATGTCAAACAGAAGTGATATACCACACCGTTTCTTTCAAGTAATAACACCTTCATTGGTCCATAATGTTCGTTTGGTATGTCTTCAAATGATGTCTTTGTTAACATTTATTCATTATTAATGAAATTGTATATAAAGTAAATAACATTTGTATGAGGCTTTTTTTTGTCTTACATTCGCTTCCTAGATCTTTTGTATGTCGCTCAGGACATGACCTTGGTAATACAATACGTTTGATTGGTTATGATGAAATTATTTGCAACATACAATTGGAAAGAGTTGATGATCACATGTATCTTGCAGCTGGATGGCCACTATTTTTTGACCACCATAATTTACAAAGTGGTTATGTTATCATCTTTGAATACAACGAAAATTCTACTTTCGATGTTTCAATATTGAGAATTCAGGTATAGAAGTGACTTATGAGTCTGATACATTTGAGGTTGAGATTTCACCTAATGGCAATCCTATTTTTCGAATAACATTAGAAGCTGATCGAGATGGTCATCGAAAAATTGTAAGCTCCTCTTTAAGTTAAATCTTTTGTAAATTGTGTCATTCTTGCTATGAACCATTCTCTCGCCTAATTCTAAATTTTACTATATATAGATTTGTGAATTTATTTTGTAGTATGTACCTGGGGCTTTCACTCGATTGTATCTATCAAAATTTGTCCAGAATGTTCAAATCCGTGATCATTCACATCACAATTGGCCACTACGAACGAATCTAAGAATAAATGGTGAGGTGCGATGTTTTACCATAGGTTGGACATGCTACATTAGAGAGAAACAATTTCAAATAGGTGACACGTGTGTATTTGAACTTGTGAACGATGAAATCCCAGTGGTCCTGGTGTACAAAGTGTGTCGCACTAATGAAAGTTGGACGCTTACATGAATTGTACATTTTTCATTTTTATGTTTCATGTTTACTTATTATCGATCATTAATTTTGTCTTCTTATGTACGAAAACTACATAACTAAATCCATTGAGATCTGGATTTCTAATTTGCATGTGCTATTTACTTCATATTTGTACTCAATTGGTATTTTACTTTTTTTGAGTATAGTAGTTAGACAACTTTGACTTTAATATTTTTAATTAATTTATATAATGAAATTCTACATTTGGACTGAATGTTGTATTGTCGTCATTCGGACACATGCATCCTTCTATTTAAAATTATTCCAAGTAAGTTAACAGTTTTAAAACTCTTTTGTGTAGCTATTCTTCTGTCGTTTTCTATTTCATTTATGATTTCATTCTTATACTTCTAATACTTAATCAAACTACACATTTATCTACACGTTCATGTAAGGAGTCAAATATTAATAATTATGCTTGAGCCTCTTCCGAAGCATAAAACACTAAATTTTGAAAGAAGTCTCCCAAAAACCTGCCATAATTTAAAAGAGCAATCAAATATTTTCACAAAAAACTTCTCTTTTGTTTGTGGCTACAAAATGAACGTTCTATAGCTCAAACGAACGATGAAGCATATTCTATTGTTGTTTTAAATTATGTCATGCTTTTGGAAGACCTCTTTCTAAACTTGGTGATAGTTACTTTGGAAGAGGCTCGAACTCTATATTCCAACAACATTTCAAATTAAGAGTGTGATTTTTAACACGTTTTTCTCTAACTATTCTTCTTTGTATTTCTATTTGAGGTATGATTTCATTGTTACGCTTCCATTTACTTAATGAAGATACACATTTTATTGCAGNTATGAACCATTCTCTCGCCTAATTCTAAATTTTACTATATATAGATTTGTGAATTTATTTTGTAGTATGTACCTGGGGCTTTCACTCGATTGTATCTATCAAAATTTGTCCAGAATGTTCAAATCCGTGATCATTCACATCACAATTGGCCACTACGAACGAATCTAAGAATAAATGGTGAGGTGCGATGTTTTACCATAGGTTGGACATGCTACATTAGAGAGAAACAATTTCAAATAGGTGACACGTGTGTATTTGAACTTGTGAACGATGAAATCCCAGTGGTCCTGGTGTACAAAGTGTGTCGCACTAATGAAAGTTGGACGCTTACATGAATTGTACATTTTTCATTTTTATGTTTCATGTTTACTTATTATCGATCATTAATTTTGTCTTCTTATGTACGAAAACTACATAACTAAATCCATTGAGATCTGGATTTCTAATTTGCATGTGCTATTTACTTCATATTTGTACTCAATTGGTATTTTACTTTTTTTGAGTATAGTAGTTAGACAACTTTGACTTTAATATTTTTAATTAATTTATATAATGAAATTCTACATTTGGACTGAATGTTGTATTGTCGTCATTCGGACACATGCATCCTTCTATTTAAAATTATTCCAAGTAAGTTAACAGTTTTAAAACTCTTTTGTGTAGCTATTCTTCTGTCGTTTTCTATTTCATTTATGATTTCATTCTTATACTTCTAATACTTAATCAAACTACACATTTATCTACACGTTCATGTAAGGAGTCAAATATTAATAATTATGCTTGAGCCTCTTCCGAAGCATAAAACACTAAATTTTGAAAGAAGTCTCCCAAAAACCTGCCATAATTTAAAAGAGCAATCAAATATTTTCACAAAAAACTTCTCTTTTGTTTGTGGCTACAAAATGAACGTTCTATAGCTCAAACGAACGATGAAGCATATTCTATTGTTGTTTTAAATTATGTCATGCTTTTGGAAGACCTCTTTCTAAACTTGGTGATAGTTACTTTGGAAGAGGCTCGAACTCTATATTCCAACAACATTTCAAATTAAGAGTGTGATTTTTAACACGTTTTTCTCTAACTATTCTTCTTTGTATTTCTATTTGAGGTATGATTTCATTGTTACGCTTCCATTTACTTAATGAAGATACACATTTTATTGCAGTTACATCTAAGAAGACAAACGTTAACAATTATGCTTGAGAGTTGTTTTGTACTTTAAATTGTTTAGTAAGATGAATTGTTCTACTCAATAACAGCAATGTGTTTTTTTTTCAATGGCACTTAACCTTTTGTCCTTGTATCACAACTTAATGTGGGTAGTTGCTTTTGAAAGACTTTTTTTACACATTTGTTATACTACAATTGTATTTTGGTACACCTGATTCAATAAGTTTCTCTTTAATTTCAATTCCTTATCATATGTATCTTTCTCTACTTAAATGTATAAATAATTATTATCATTGTCTGTTATTCATAATTTCAGCTTCTAGTTTTCTCTATGTTTGAATTAAGCATGTTATCTTATAGGTATGTTCCAAATTTTTGTAATCTTGAAAAATATTGTGCCAAAAAGGAAAATCAAAGATGCATTTCTTATTTCGAATGATGTGTGGTTTATGATGAAACTCACCGAATATAAAAGTTTGTCCGAGAATGTTATAACTAATATATACATGTCTTCAAATAGATAATTATAATGACATTTCTTACAAAATTATAACGGCTATCGTGCAACGCACGATGCACACTAGTATTAAAAAATATGGTGTGAATACAACCACCTAAGACTAAAACTTGTAAAGATTTAAAAATTACCAAAATAAGCTAAAGGTGAAAGACACGAACACCCTTTCAATTTCAAAAAGAAAATATCATAGTAACTCCAATTTAAATTTTAAACAAACGAACGGCTCTTTCATTTCACCAATATCTCATCTCCCTCAACACCAAATCCTCACAAATTCAATTATATTTGTTCATATTTATCTTTAGTATTCAATACAAGCATTGAATATTTATTAGAAGCCATCATTTCAACATTTTTATTGGTAAAAAAATTTTTCACTTTCATGTATTTTGTTAGTTTGAGTTTATCATTGTTAAATGCAATGTTGACTTATTTTAGCTTTGTTAAGATAAATGGCACGAGTTATTGGGCAAATTTGTAATTTTTTGCACAAATTTATTGGAAAGAAGTATGCATATGTGATGCCTTACAAAATAGACGGCATGTTGATGGTAGTCGATAAATCAATCACATGTTAACAGATGAATAATTTGTCTATTAATCGACGATCAATTAATTGACTAACTCTTAGCAAATCGATTGTTAACCGACCTTCTCTTATCATGATCGACTTTTAACAGGTCATCAGTTTATCGATTGACTATTAACATGCGTTGTCGACGGTCTGGGATAGCGGGCATACTTAGCTAAATTTATTATTGTTGTTGTTGTTGTACTAAAATGAAGATATGAATTCGACACTCCTTGTTACTGTTGCACCAGGAGCCATTTTGCCAGGTGCTAAACCATGGGTGTTTTGTATCCATTGAGAAAAAACGGGTTGAAATTGTATAGCGGTATCTGAAAACATATCTTGAGGACGCCCTAAAGCGCTAATCGTATCATTATCAATAATTACTTTGGTGAGTTTGTAAGGAATGATCAAGGTAGGTGAACATGGAAATGGACTGGAGTAATGGAAAAGGTGTTGTTGCATTTTGTGTATCTGGAAGTATATTGTATACGAACATGTATCGTGATGTACAAAACCTCCTTACTGTTGATTCCTTTGAATACAAGATAGAATTCAGATTTCTTTTTCCTGACAATATACAATTTTCAGCTCCACTCGTAAAGATTATTTAAGATAAAGAATTAAAAGGATTGATTGACCTCAACAAAAAGAACCATTATACTCTATGTAACTTTTGAAAGGATAATCCTGAGACAGAACATATGAAGTAGATAATGAAATGGATCATAATGTGTATAACTCGAGAGGATGATGTAGTTATTTCGGAGATAAATGCTATACAAAGACCTCGAGGTAGTTCAAAACAATGACGATAAAATTTCATTTATAGATGATGATTTCGTTGCTTATCTACACGTAGACACAAGTTAAGTATGAACTCCCAAAGTAGACCTAGTTTACGATCTTCTCATATGTCACATGTGATTCTCAGTTATGCAGAATTGTGAGTCGATCATTGTCTGACTCTAAGAAAGATGTTTAGGACATTGTGCACTAGATTGTATTGAAATATAATTTGAATTCAAAATGAAGAATAAACAAAACTATGTATGTAGATGACATTGTAATTAGCATTTGCGAGCAATGAAGTTTGACACACTGATTACTTATAGTTTGCCATTATGCACACAAACATACTTACTCTTTGGATATTCATTACAATTATCATATGTTATAGAAAAATGTATAATTGCACAAGTTTCAAGACACAATGACAATTTACAGATCTGGAGACATCATTCATTGTCCCTTTGGAAGCTTGAGGTGGTTATGAGCTATCAGATGACGTAGAAGGCTAAAAAATGTGCTTTTGAGGACTCAATGGGCTCATATAGAGAGAGTTATTCTAATTTGGTCTCGTATATAACATGGAGAGAGTTATAAATGGCGGCGTTCTTTGTTGAGATGATGTCGACGACCACTTCAAATACATCTTTGTGGCTCTTGTACCTTACATGCGAGGATTTATCGTCAATGGAACCCCTAATTTATATCGATGGAACGTCTTTGAAAGGAAAATATGAAGGTATGACAATCATTAATATATGTTAAAATGCAAATATTCAAATTTATACTCTTGCATTTGACATAGTTGATTCCGAGAATAATGACTTGTTGAATTATCTTATTACAAAGTTGAGCAAAGTAACGATGGACGTCGAGGACCGTTTTTATCTGATTCGGGTGGTAGTACAAGAAAGGATGTAAGAGATATTTATACCAATGTACATCATGATTACTGTATGTACCATATACAAAGCAATTTGAAGATTAAGTATTGAGTTCCTGGGATCATATCGTCGTTTAAAAGAGTAGTGGAGGCATACCGTTTAGAAGAATTCACTAAGTATATTGGATAAACATGGAGTAAATCTAAGAATTATAAGAAATATTTAAATGACATATGGGTTGAACATTAGGTAATGACATATTTTACGAGAATTCGGTACAATATGATGACATCAAACAATGCAACTTCGAATTCATTGTTTAAGAAAAGATTGAGAGTTCCTAATTATTGAACTGATTGAGCATATTTGCAATTAGTTGTAGGAATGGTTTTATAATTAATGTATGGATTCACATATGTATATAAGCACGCTAACCCTAACAATGGAAGAAAGACTTTTCAATACACTTGAGGTGTCTAAGAAGGTATATGTAAAGCCCTTAGATAAGTTTCGGTATGACGTGAGATGTGGAACCAACATATGATATGCATTGAATGACAACACTTGCACAAGAAGAAAGTTGTAGCTAGAGAGTTTTCGATTTGCGCTTGCAATCACCGTCTCAATGCATAGAGTTTTGAGCTCACTCCTACATAGTTGATTTTTGGAAAGCAGCATATATCGAAACTATATTTCTCATACCAAATGAAGTTGAATGAGAAGTTTCTGATCATATTAGCTCACTCAATTTGTTGCCACGAATATTGTGACAACGTCCTAGATGCAAATCTACAATACCATCCATTGGAGAGCTCTCCCACAATAGTAAGTGCAACAAATGTGGTGCAAAAGCACACTCATCGGAACCCTAGTAGTTAGGTTCAACTTGCTAATAGTCACGTGATGATTATTTTAATGTTAGTTGGTACAATATTTATTTATGAATTTAATATTAGTACGATATGTAAATCTACGAATGTAGGTGGTCGATTAACATTTACAACTTGAAAATATTTATAAATTCTTAACATTTGATATAAATTACAATTTACAAACCTTAAATGTACTTGTACAAAAAATAACATATTTACGAAGTAGATTTGAAAACACTACTGGTCATAGTTAAGTATATAAAAATTGCATGCTAGGTTCATCCTCCACTTGGACATATGATGATTGTTAACGAAGAGTGTCGATTATCCAATGCTTAGAAATTCTATAAATTTGATTCTGAATACACCACAATCACCATGCAAAGAAATAGAACAAGATTTGTTAACAT
This sequence comes from Fraxinus ornus, assembly GCA_903798235.1. NCBI lineage: Eukaryota > Viridiplantae > Streptophyta > Magnoliopsida > Lamiales > Oleaceae > Fraxinus > Fraxinus ornus. The sequence goes on from CAIGRF010278749.1 coordinate 10,092, forward strand.
TTAAATAAATCTGACTAAAAGTATAAATCACCATACAAATAACTTACGATATATTTTGTTTTATTGTGTCATCTATCCTCTCAACTGCTAGTTTATCATCATGTTGAATATTTGCTGCCCTATCCATTTTAGAGATGATGAAGCGCATGGACTCTAAGTTCGTCTCAAGCTGACCTTGGGTAAGACAGCACTTATCGGGGTCACATGCATATATAGTAGACTTTGCAAAACAGGTGCAAACCAGTGTGCATTTGCTAACATTGGAATCTATAAATGTGTACAACCCTTCCGCTTCTTACCAAGTGATAAGATAATATGACAATGTGAGCTTATCTAGGTGTGCAATTTATCCCACTTTTCAACACAAACATTATTAGAGCTACAAAGCTTAGAAACGGTAATTTAGTTGAGCATGTGTGAGTGATCTCGAGTCCTTTACCATCATAAACGATAATCAGTCTCATCATTCATGTGAGGTCTGTTGTAAAATGATGTGAAGCGCCTGAATCCATTAGCCACGAGGAAGTGGGATATATTTGAGAGCCATAGTTTGACAATAGATTGGCTCCGGGTCTAATTTCTACCATAAAGCATAGGTAATAGCCAGAAGGTGGATGATACTGTTGGGAATTTACTTAATCATGCACGTGGAAAATAAAATAATTTCAATTCCCACCCCGGATCTACTTTGTGTTCAGACAAAAATTGTGATAGGAATTATACTTTTTGTAGATTCTGCAAACTCCTTCGTTAATCTTGAAACATGAACAATCACGATCTGCAATCAACGACTATCCAATTGTCCAACCTCTAATATAATCCACACGGGAAATAAGAATGAGAGAATTATGATTTCTCTTTTTTTGTGCTAGCAAGAATATGAATTGTATTCTATTCTTTCTGGAACCCTAATAGTTTATTAATATAAGTCCAAGTGGGCTTAGCCTATCTCTTAAACTTAACTTGATCTGATATTCAATTAATCTAATTAGTTAAATTTGGTCCATAAATTAATTAATCCAATTAATTAATTTAGGCTTATTAACAAGCAACTCAATTAATTAATTATCCAACACTTGCTAATTAACTAATTGGTGAATCTCATTCTTCAGGTTCTCCTTTTGTGTGTGACCCATTAGATTCCTAATTATGATGCCCAACGATATGAATTTTTGTTTTGATCTAATCAAAATTGATGAATTAAAATATCCCATTTTAATTTATCATCAATTCACATCTGTCGTCCCAAATGACACCTAACAACATGTCAGGATAATACATGTGACAGGAAATGTCACAAGGTATAACAAAATCAGACTTTTCTGTTTATCGTGAAAATATAATACATTCGTCAATATAATTCGATCAATTACGAGATGTGGATGTGCGTCAATCTCGATTATTGATCATATCTTTTTTTCCACTACTAAATCAATGTAAGTCGAAAACTCTTTTTTGACTTATGAGTACACCTTGCCCAAGGATTTCGTTATCAACTTAACTGAATAAAGTGTAGAACATAATCTCGTACTATCTAAGAGTGACGAATCATCTATTGATCATTCACAACTTTCATATAATTCTTGACATACCCAAACAATGCCTATTAGCAACCCTTGGCAGAACAACATCCAATATCACCATAGTATGACTGTCATCATATAAGGTACTATAATGAGCTCAAATTGAAGGACCAATTCCACTACTAAACGTTGAAGATTAACCATTTACACTCGATAGTTATCCATGTGGAATCTCCCCAGCGGGTTTTCAATGTTTTGTTCTATAACAAAACATTCACGCATTCATTTAAGTGTCACCACACTTTAACTTATGAGATCAGCTACTTACTTCACAAGTAAGAAATGTCACGCGTAGTGCTCTATTCATAATAACGATATTCGTATCTCGTTATTACTTACGACTGCGAATGATTTAAGATTCAGTCATATGTAATTTGTATCTCACAATCACAACTCTTTGTAATTAATAAATTACCAAAACTTGAATTTACGGATTCTATTATATTATTTATTAGAATATTAATTCTATAAAATAACTCTTTGTAATTAATAAATTACCAAAACTTAAATTTATGAATTCTATTATGTAATTTATTAGAATATTAATTCAATAAAATAATAGATCTGCTATAAATGAAATGCATCAATTATATATTAAAAGTGTTTATATTCAAAGTTGATTGAATAAGTAACACTTACAGGTACGTCCATTGTGGGGGTGGGGGTTGGGGGGAGTCAAGAATTTGTTCGTGCAAAATGACCTTACTTCTCGTATAATTTTCACTATTGTTGGCATTAAAATTCTGTGTTGAACCAGAGTTCTTTCGATAAAGATCGAAGTTGTCAATTCTCATTTGAACCTCCATTATAATTGAGATTTCATCGTCCATATCTATTATTCAGAAATTGATCGAGTACCATGCAAAGTAGTTAGTCTTGCTTTGATGCCAAGGATTCGCCCACGCGAATTCTTAGCATGCCTTTCTTCAAGTTTATTCCATGTTTCAAGAGATGTACTGCAGGATGTAACATGCATTTGGGTTTCTTCGGACATTGAGGCAATAATGGCTCCCAAAATAAGCTCATCTCGCCATATCCAAAACTCATGAGCAAGATTTGAACTTTCTTTCTCGTTGTCAGAAAGAGTGGTTGGAGGGCAAAAGATTTTTCCATCAACCTTGAGACCTGAACATTGAATTATGAACGCCATGGAAGGTAGTTGTGAAAATGTTGATGATGGGGAGCGGCAAAAGAGTATTGGTCATCTGCACGTCCGGGAGAGAGAAATTTTAAAATGGAGAGGAGTGGAAGAGAGCTGTGATTATCGGCAATGATCAGTCTCATTACCTCCATTTCCTCGTGTATCCTACTTTGAGATATATTCGCAATATATACCAATTTCTGCAATTTTAAATTAATGTTTTAAAAAACGTAAAGTGTGATGAAGTGTGAAGGTCAAACTTCGGCCTAGACGAGCTTAGGCAAATCCTAAGCGTTAAAAGCGTAAAAAAGCATTTTTTTATTTTAATATTATTTTAAAATTTTAAATCAATCTAAAAAATTATTTAATAATTAGAGGGGGTAAAACGTAAAAAAGCGCACGCTGGGCACGCCCAGACGTTAATAAAAAATGAAAAAGCACAAAAAAGCGCGAAGCGAGACATTTTGCTCCCGCTTCGCCTAGACGCCTCTTTTTAGAACATTGGTTTAAACAATTGTCTGCTACTAAATAATCTGTATACAACTTTTAACAAAAGGCAAGAAACTGTGTTTAGAAAAAAAACCAACTGCATATTGGATATGCAGTATTGCATCATCCCAAAAATATATACTGGACATAAATTTAGTTTTTACAGAGTTACTCAAACAAATATGCCATAACTGCTCTTCAGGCTATACATTTTGTCCCATCCTTGTTCATGATGCTACTTTCATTTGAGAGGAGGAACTCTATAGTATGATGGAACACTAGCAGGAAAGAACACTTGTCGAACTCCTTCTGCCTTTATGATGGGAAAAATGATACCCGACGCACCCTGGAAAACAAAAAGTGGCAGGAAGAGTCAATTAAATACAAAAGATGACATGATCTTCCACCTCAACTATCTCGAATTAGGTTTAAAGTATAAACTGACCAGCCTTTTTTCTTAGGCATGCCCCAACTAAAATATCTGACACCGACCGAGGCAGCACTATAGCCGCCCCAGCTCGTGTCGTGTCTAAAGCATGTCAGGAAGGCCAACACATTTGGAAACCCCTATGTGGAAGGCCAAATTAAATTAACAGATGCTGGCCTCAGTATGCGAGTGAAGTCTTGGTGTCAATGTTCTCGGTAGTTAAGGTGAGTATTTTACTACATGACCAATACAAACAAGTTCTGCTGCGAGCACTTAAAAATTCGAGAATTTTTTGTGTTCCTTGTATAATTCATAAACCATTGAAGCCATCTTATGCACCAATGTGGTGACTAAAATGTTTTCCTGAGAAATTGCTCATTCAAAAATCGAGAGCGTAGGCATTATATATTTCCAAGATGCAAATTGGAAAAGGAAATAGGCATGACTACAATTTCTTTTAGCCATGCATTGAAGGATAAATCAGGTACATACCAAAATCAATCTAGCTCCAATCCACAGCCGGTGGGGAGAAGGAAATGGTATCAATAAACGACCAATGCCATATATAGCAACAGCAAAGAAATGGAACACTAAACTCAGTGGGCAAGGATTTAGACCCGAGAGCAAAGCCACAGGTCCTCTCGAACAAACACCTCCAAGGCTTAAGTAATCAAAGCATGCTTGGCGCATTTCCATCCTTGCTTGATCAGACGAAGCACAAAAAACTTTGTGTAGGGCTCCAGCCAAAGTATTAATCGTAGAGGCCACTGGCTGCAAAACAAGGACCATATCAAAAACCCAGTAAATATAAAAATTAGAACTTGATTACTGTAGTGATTAGACTCTTTAGACTTGCATGCTTCTGCAATTGTACATTATCTAACTGAAAAGACGAGGGTGAATTGGATTCCTTAGTCACAAACTTTAAATTATGATGAATGAGAACTGAACATAGCAGTCAACATACAAATAACCATGAATAAGGTTCTAACTCAACTCCACAAGAATGGGGAAGGAAAAAGGGTAAAAACTAAATTAGTCATTAACCAGGCAATTAATTTGATACATGTACAAGCAGCAGTAAAATATTTGAATAAAAAAGGAAAGATTAGGACTGATGAATCTAGGCTTTACCTTGCGCAAAGTGTAAAAGGACTCAAGATATTTACACAATGCGTCTGCATCTTTCAAGTTGCGCAGGGGCTTAAGAAGACTTCGGAGCACAACAATATCAGAGAGTGCCACAGTCATGCCTCCACCGGTTAAAGGATGACGCATGTTGAAGGCATCACCCATTAACAAGGCTCCGGGAGTAGGTTGGGGAGCTGCTGGCATGCTTCTGTTTGGCATCGTTCGAATATTTCCTTTATCAATGACCGATATGAAGGCCTCATGTAACTCGGGCGGAACCTAAATCAAGAAATGCATTGGTTAGCACAAAACAAGCCCAAGAAAGAAAATAATATTATGGTCTTTCTATGAAGTACAGATACTATTGGGATTGCATGGTGGATCCATATCAGACACCAACGCTCCTCAAACATGGGTCTGACAAGACACGAAATGTCGTGATTTTTATATATTTATTAATTTTTTTGACATGCAAAGAGCACTTTCCCAACACGACTACACTTGTACAAACTTTTGACTGAATAATCTTTCAACTGGGATTTCTCGCATCATATAGGAAGAGTATTACATTATACAACTATGGTATCAATCTAAATACTATACATGCAATCGACCTAAATATGGTAAATACAATTATATACATAATTATATTAAGTCATAATATTCGTCAATTTTCGTGATCTTTATCAATCTCCATGATCTCTGTCGATCTCATTGATATCCCCCACAAATTGATGGAGATGATCAAGAAGCTTCAATTTGTTAACAAAAAACTGATGTACGAAAGAAATCAAAGGCCCAACTTCAATAGGCGGCCCAAAAATAACCACATGCACAAGCCACAATCCACACTTCCAAAAATAACCACGGCAAGAGATTTCAATATATATATATCGAGGAGAAGGAAGGGTAAAATAGAGATAGAAACTAGGGAGATCAAGATAGGTTTGGGATGTCAGGAACTACACTGCACTCAACGAATCGAAGAGTCACACTTTGACAAAAATCCCGTTAACCGTGGACCACCACAATAGTCTCACATCGACAAGCCCTTATGCGTTGGTCTATAATTCGACATTTAATCAATGTGGAATTTATCCCTTAACACAACACACCACACCACGTGGAATGTCCTATATCTTTTATGTTTTTTTTTTTTTTTTTTCATTTTTTGACATGGAGGTACATGTCCAACACGTCAAGGACATGGCAAGCCAGTTTTACATATTTTGGAGAGCAAAACTGGAAAGAAAAAAAATTAATACTTTATATAACGTTAGAAAATTTTGTTTTCAATATGTAGCTATCTACTATTGCAATTTTTATACACGGATTTTTTTTAATTTTGGTCCACTAGTGATACATAGCACAAATAGTCACTCGTATTCAAATTCACCTCCACAATTCAAAATAAAAGCTACAAAGGATATAATAATATTGAAAAACAAGTTGACAATAAAAATATCACACGCATAAATAAAGATGCATGAATAACAGTGATTTTGGAATTTACTAGTTGTGCCCGAAATGGTTTTAAGAAGGTATTAAAGGGCATTTCTAGAATTACCTATAAATAATAAGAAGCTGAGTTGTTTGTTTCATTAGAGTGCAGAAAAGAATTGAACAGGAAGTGGTAGGAAAGGGGGGTTTGAATGTAGGGGCTTTCTTGTTATCTTAAGAGGTTGAATTAGTTCCTACTGATCATATTTCTCCAGAGATGAAAGATAGGCAATTTGTTAATTGTAATAGATGTGTTTGTGTCCTACACATTCTTGAATTTTGTGTCCGTGCTTCACATGTTATAGACAATAAAGAGACCAAGACAATTTTTTTAGAAATATCTCATTAACAAAATCGGGGTACCTTTAATATCAAGAGACTCCTATCATGAAATGAAAGCCATACATACCTGGGGAGCTACAACTGTTTTCAAATAATTTGCCATTTCACCATTAGCCAGAGACGGAAGCTTTCGACCAGGTACATCAACTAAGCATCGAATTTCTGTGCTAATGATTGGATAAAACAGGATTGGTGACGGATCTGCTAGAATAACATGCCCATGGTTTGGAAATGGAAGTTGACAGTTCTCCAATACCAAACCAACGAAACAGGATGGAATATCGACCTGTAAAGTGATCAGATTTCCTTCCTTCAGTGAGAATCAATTTTAAGTTCAATCAAACAATCAATCAAGTATACAAACCAGAGAAACTGGTTAAATTGTCTACAATCTAGAGCTTTGGGTTTTACCTTAGGGCTGCAAAGAGAACGGCGCAAATTCGAAAAGCAGCCATCACAGACTATAGTAAGAGGAGCATATGCTTTAAGCTCCAGACTGGCTTTAGTTTTGTACTGCACTCCTTTTATTGTTCCATTTTCCTCAAGTAGAGATATTACAGTACCTTGCTCGAGCTTCACACTATTGAGGACGGAGAAAGCAGTATTAGGAGGGGCCGGTACAAGTTAAACACTCAAAAGAATCGCATGAACACAAATAATATCAAATTGTGAAATGTGCTTCAGAAAAAATAAAAAAGCAACAGCAACTACTGGGCTTAATTTAGCTGGATTTCCAAATAGACAGCTAAAGGAAATCAGAATCCAAAAAGGGGCAAAATTTTGAAAGATTTAAGATTACAAACATAAGAAAATGGGCAACAAAGTATACTTGGGAAGAGTCGCTGCTTTCTCTCTCATCATCTGTATGAAACGGCCATTATGAAAGCTTCTCCCAGCCACATCTGAGTGAAACTTCTCCAAGGGATAGGAAAGTTTAGTGTATTTTCCATCCTTGAACAGGGCATATCCAACCACCCTCTGGGCGTCAATATTCTCAACACAATCTGCAATCAAATTGCGACTGTAGTTCATTGCAGAAAAGTATAAAGGTGTGTTTCTATTAAATGGGACTCTACAATATAACATACAAGATTTTAGCTTCTTTTTGTTCTTTAATATTGTCTAATGCTGGGGACGTTAACGAATCCATTCATGTAGACAATGATGAAGCTATGGATTTCTCGAATTTCGGGAAATTTATGCAATTTCCTTCAAGTAGCGAATCTGAAAGGGACTAGGAGCCAAAGAAACATTACACTCGACATATAGCGATGACGAGTGTGACTGAACATGAAGTGTAGTTCGTTTAAGGTTTTTTGTGTATTCCCCGTCTTCTGACAAGGTGAGTTCACTTTTATTGTATTATATTTTGTACCACCTAAAGAGATTAATTATATATATATATATATATAGTCCCACCTTACCAAACAAGCTATCAAGAACATGTTCATTGTTCCTAAAATCAATACTTGGCTGACATCCAAAGGAAAACAAATAATATCAAGGTGAACTTCAAGATTACCTTCGAGGCCCAACTCGATCAATTTGAGATATCCACCTGGTTGTAGTAATTCACCAACAATTCTGTCCGGCTCAGATAAATCTCTTTCGATCACATGTACTCGTCTTCCATCCTTCAATTT
>CAIGRF010278778.1:0-25958 GCA_903798235.1 Fraxinus ornus
GAGTTCTAAATCTGTGAGATGCCTAATTGTCGAGGTTTCGGTCACATTAGGAGTGAGTGCCCTAGAAGTAGGAGAAATTTGGATAAAGTTATGAATGCTACTCTCACTGATGACAAGTCTAACGTGGACATCAGAGTGAGAAATCCACTCGTGAGGAAAGTGGAAAATATATTGCATTTACTGCTAGAATTAGGAATGAATCTAATAAGGGAAGTGAGAATGTTGAGAATGTAAGTTGTGGTGAGAATTCAGAAGTAGATTCTGATAGTGAGCGAGATCATGAGACTTATGATAGAATCTATGAGGAGCATTAAAATTCTAACAAATAATAAAACCTTAAGTACGAGAGCTACGGAACTTGAGTTGAAAAATGAGAAACTCGTAGCGTACATTCGGAAATCTACCTCAACTTTAAGTGAGTTGAAATCCATGAATGAATCTTTAGTTACTCGGGTTAGGAATCTCACTAGTGAGCTTGAGAAGACCTCTAGGAGAGCTAATAAGTTGACAGTTGAAAAGGAAAACTTAGAAATCCAGGTTAAAAATCTTCTTAGCTATCTAGAGTATTCAAGTCTCAACTTCTTGCCTTTTATAGTGGTTCTAAAAAGCTAGATAACATTTTGGGAATGAGCAAGCCTGCTGGTAATAAGGAAGGTTTGGGATACAATAAAAATGATCATAATGTTGCTAGTACGTCCAAGACCACACTTGTCCCTGGTACGAAGCAGCTTAAACATGTGCCTAACCCTGAACCTAAGAATAAGGTATATGTAGGATAGAGGCCTACTAGACAGCGTAGGATCCGCCACCTAGGAATAAACGTCAGCGATCATATACATTTGATCCTAGGTTTATCCCTACATGTTTTCATTGTGGTGAGTTATGACACATAAGACCTAGGTGTCATCATTTCCTGAACAGAAATAGAAACTAGAACTTAAATAGAAATAAGAATCAGGAGTTTATTGGTCGGTTTCTTACTAATCAGGTGAGTCAATTGACCAAGTTAATGATACAGATGACTGAGAATATTCTTGTCAATAGGCAAATTTGGATGAAGAAAAGTTATCTGAAAAATTTTGAAATAGATCACAGTGCTCTCAAAGGTAAGAGGATTTGCATGCCTAACTATTAGAATTTTTGGTGCATATTTGTTCTTTATCATTGTGTGACATTGCTTTATGCATGTATTATATTTGTTTATTTGTTTTTTAGGTAGAAAACTCATGCATTTTTTTTAAAAAAAATTTGTGTTTGACATTGTTTTTTTTGCATGGTGCATTCATGTTTTAAAATAAAAAAAGGTTGAAAAATTGAAAAATAAAAATGCGGAATTTTTTTTTTACAACATAATATGTAATATACTTGAATTTGTTTGTTGTGATCAATCATGAATTTAATCGATGAACTGTAACATAGTTTTCATTGTTGGTTTAGGTTATTATGGAGTACTTAGTATATGTGTCTTCATGTACCATCTGCACTGCACACACTATGATATTATTAGTGGGACTCTACCGCGTGTGTGAGATTTGGAATGACAATTACATGTTAGTAAGGTGACTTTGAACATGAATTGACCTTATTCATTAGATCTAAGCTCAAGTTTATCTCCGGTAATAATAAGCTCAATATCTTATGTTCTTTTTCGAAACTTATTTGACTCGAACAATTAAGTCTAATGAGTTTCTCATAATCTTGTGCCTATGGTCAACTGGCTTGGGTTAACCAGCCTAAAACTCATTATAGGGGTCATCAGTCGATTAATGGAAAAGGACTCGCACTTAAGATGTAAAAATCTGAGGAGTTTAAAAAATCATAAAAAGTAATAATAATAATATGTGCAAAAATTCAGGGGGAGAAAATAAATTATTCATACAAAATGAGTTTTTCTTTATAGGTCCTAATGTGCTTTCAATAGTTTGACTTTTATAAGTAGATGAATATTGGCAGTGATATTTGGCATGTCCTTTCTCACAAAATTAAGGTTTGGAGTTCTGCTTACAAAGGATTAATGACACTTTACACATATGGGTCACTTGTACAATTTATTCCATGTTAACTTGAACTGAGTATGTGAAAATGTTACTTATGCATGCTAATGACTACATTTTTGAGTGATTATATGTTAAAGTTTTTTTTTTATCCCTTCTTTATTTGAGGGAGAGAGAGAAAATTTAGTAAAAATGGTGAGAGGAAAGAGTGAAGTAAAATTTTTGAATTTTGATTTAAGGGGAGATTAATTGATTTCATTGCATTTTATATCATAATGCTTTGCTAGTTGAGTTTTTGATGTTTTGTGATGCTAATGTTTTTGTCGATGTTTGGATTAACATTAGTGTTACATCTCAATCTAACTAGTTTTGGTATCATGTGTTTAATTTCATATTTCATGTATCACGTTCTTTTAGGTATTTAAGTTGTGGATTTCAGAAAACATGTTTAACAAGAAATGCAAGAGACATGCAGTTTGATGAAGTTTGAGTAGTTTAGATTTTGTTTTTTTAGCTCCTTGACTTATTGTGTAGTTTTGTCACACAACACCAAATGGAGAGTTTGTTATGTTTTTAATGTTGGCAATTCTGTGGACAAAATGAATAATTTATAACGTGTTGTAAAAGTCAAGGACATAGGGTACAATTTGTATAAATTAGGTTACGAGGTCTATCAAGCATGAAAAGAAGAGAATCATGGTGCCGCATTTTTGGTAGTCCATCGTCTGGACATTGCTCGAGCGACAAAAATAGAATCTTGTCCCTCGTCTGTCGCCCAGCTCTCACTCGAGGGAGAGACCGTTGCTCGCATGTCGTCGAGATTTAGCTCGAGCGACAGGTTTATACGGAAAGCCTTAATTTGGTTTTTAATCAAGTTTGTTCAGCCCATTCAACCTAATTACCCTCTCCTATAAATATCCAAGTCATTGGACGAAATTTTTAGGTGGTTTTCATTATTTCTCATCGCCTCATCTTACCCTCTCCTATAAATATCCAATAACTTATTTTTTCATTGTAAGTCATCATTTCTTCTGACATCATATAACCACTTGTTTAGGAAAAACATCAAACATGTTAAACTGAAACACTACCTACTTCCTATTAGTTATGGGAAGGTACTTTCTCTGTGGAACTTCAGGGGCTGCTATAGACTTGTCAAATGAGCCGAGCCAGCTCGGATCCGCTCGTTGCCCACGAGCTCGAGTTCGAGCTCGTGGCTCGTTATAAAATGAGTCGAGCTCCTGCTCGGCTCGTTGCTCGTGGGCGAGCTCGACTCGGCCCACGAGCTCGTACTGTAGCGAGCCGAGCCGAGCTACTCGGCTCGGGCTCGCCTTTTTTAATTTTTTTTAACTATCCTTCTATCTATTATAAAAATAAAAAAAATAGACTAGCCGCTCGTCAAAAACGAGCTGAGCAGGCTTGGCTCGCCTACCGAGCCGGCCTGCTCGGCTAGGGCTCGGGCTCATTTTTTTACGAGCCCGAGCGGCTCGTGAGCAGCTACAGTACGAGCCGAGTGGTCGAGCTAACGAGCCGTTCGGCTCGATTGCCACCACTAGGCTGCTGGAGGTTGAGAGATATTGCACTACAAGCACAGGAAGAGAACAAAGCCTTGGAGCAAGTTCTTGGAATTCTGCTGGGAAGAGACAATTGCAGAAGATCTTGAAGCCGACCTTGGAATTAGCAGAAAATAGATCGGGAAGTCTAGTGGAGTTGCCCAGATCGTATCTGATTGTAACTCACTCTATATTGTTTATAGTAGAGGTAACTGGCTTGGTCCCGGAGTTTTTACCTTGTTGGGGTTTATTCGTCATCATTTTAATGTTCGTTATATATTGCTTTCTTTATTACCACGATATTCAAACTTAGGAAAATTGACTTGTTTGATTAACTATCTAGAAACAATTAAAAGTGACTTGTTGCTTTTGATTGATTAATTCTGCACGTATGGTCAAAACAAAAACAGATAATTAATAATCAATCGGTAACTTAGTAGCCGTTAATTTGGTAATCCGTAACTTTCAAGTAGTATCCAGAGCGACACCGGGGATTCTTCAAATCCAATTAATTGATTCGGGTCTATTAACAAGCAACCTAATTAATTAATTATACAACACTTGTTAATTAATTAATTGATGAATCTCATTCTTTGGTTCTCCTTTTGTGTGTGACCTATCAGGTTTCCGATTACGATACCTAACTACGTGAATTATTATTTTGATATAATCAAAATCGATAAATTAAAATACCCCTTTTGATTTATCACCAACTCACATTCGTTGGCCCAAATTGACATTTAGCAATGTGTTGGGGCAATACATGTGACAAAAAATGTCACGTGGTATGACAAACTCAAACTAGTTCTTTACCGTGAAACTATAATCCTTTCGTCAATATAATCCGATCAATTACGAGATATGGATGTGTGTCAATCTCAATCATCGGTCATATCTTTCATCCCATTATTAAGTCAATGTAAGTTGAAAACTCATTTTCAACTTCTGAGTACACCTTGATCAAGGATTTCATTATCTACTTAATTAAATGAATTGTAGATCATAATCTCTTAATATCTAATAGTGATGAATCCTCCACTGATCATTCACAATCTTCATATGATTCTTGAAATACCCGAACAATACCATATTAGCGACCTTGGCAGAGCAACATCACCAAAATATGATTGTCCTCATATAAGGCACTATAATAACCTCAAGTCAAATGACGAATTCCATTACCGAACGTTAAAGATTAACCACTGATATTCAAATAGTTATCCATGTGAAATCTCTCCAGCGGGTCTCCAATATTTTGTTCTATAACAAAATATACACGCGTTTAAGTATCACCACACTTTATCTTGTGAGATCAACTACTTACTTCACACATAAGAAATGTCACACGTGATGGTCTATCCATAATAATGATATCCGTATCTCGTTATTACTTATGACCACGGATGATTTAAGAATCAGTCATATTATAATTTGTATCTCACAATCACAACTCCATATGATTAACAAACTACAAAGACTTAAATCTTCGAATTCTATTATTTAATTTATTAGAATATTAATTCAATTAATTAATAGATTTTACCATAAATATATCAATTATATATTAAAAGTGTTTATGTCTAAAATTGATTGGACATATGACATAACACTTAGACTAAGAGCATCTTTAAAAGACTTTTTAAACACAAGATAACCTCTATTTAAGATAGTTAATGCTTAAAAATAAGCTCAAAAAGACTCTATTCTAACTTTTTAAAATAGACAGTAGGTTTAAAATTTGAAAAGACGCAATCTCTATTTCTACTTTATATGGTCACACTTAATTAGCTACAAATTTTAATACTCTATTTCTTAAATTATTCACATAATATTTGAATTGATTTGCCATTGAAGAAAAAATGTGAAATAAATGATGGGGATGAATAAATAAATATTTCTTGAAAAGAATAAAATAAAGAGCCAAAATAAATAGCAGTATTGGAGTGTATTAGAAATTTTACTCTCTAAGATCATTTCCAAGAAACTTTTTAAATACTAGATGGTATTTATAAATAAAGAGTTTCTTAAGATACTCTAAATTTAAAGGTACTCCTTATTATACATAAGATGATATTTATATATATAGCCCATATTGGGAAGAAATTAAAATTCAGATTTTATCTAAATGAAAGTCAACAATTAATTTTAATCATATATTTTATGGGACTCGCGACTTTTCAACTACGCTTTTCATCAAATTTTATCAAAATCTACTAAAAACCTAATTTTAATCCTCATCAAATAGGGGCATCAAGTCTTTTGAAGATGATCTAACATATTGAGTTATATATCATTGTAATTATATTTAATATCTTATGGACTGTTTAGTCATTTTAATAAAATATTTGGATGTAAACCATAAAAAAACAAGATGTGTTAATTAATTGAATGATGAAGATAAAAAATGTAATGAAAAAGTAAAAAATGTGTGCTTGTCAATAAATAAAGATTAAGGACCTTTAATACAATTAAAATCTGATGCATTTATAAAAACAAATTGTAATGTTATGTTAATAAAAAATGGCTCGACAGTATGTTAACGAATTGGTCCACTACACTAATTATATTCACACCACAGTTTTTGCTAGCAACACCACATTTTATTGTAACGAAAGTCTTTATCTTTAAGTCATTTTTCTCAATTATATTCCAAATTTTTCATGTCATATTTTTTATCCTCGATCTTCTATTAATTAACACATCTTGACTTTGATGATGTCAAAAAATCCATTAGTAGAATAAACTGACTTATTTACCTCTTGTATTTTCAAATAAGCAAGATGAGTTCGACAAAATATTTTTCCTACTCTAACAAAATATTTGGATAAAAACCGTTATCAATTAATTTACTAAAGGCTAAAGGCTAAAGTTAAGAATACGATAAAATTAAAAATTGGTTGAATTAAAACCTACGCTAGCCAAACTCACTATACGTTTATAGTTCAAGTCCTTCTTTATAATAGATGAACCAATGTGAATGTTAATTCAAGATGTTTCTCAAGTGTATTGTGATTTTGCTGGTGCAAAAGGGGAGAGGGGTCGGTCGGTTGTGCTGAATGGAGAGAATCAAGTTTTATATCTAAAATTTGCATTACCCCTTAAGGTGCGGGATGTGGGTTTTTATATGAAATCTTGAGTGACTGAGGTCCGTTCGATGGTAGTAGATCCAACGGCTCTTATTAGCATCAATCAACCAAGTCATTAATGTTGAGATCCTCATATCTTTACTTATGTACTAAGGATTTGACTGTGTTGGTATGCAAAGGTAGCGCGACAGTGTGTTATCTTGTCAATCACTTCATAAGGTCTGATGTTAGTTGGCTAGCCTCCTAGCCAGGGGCGAGCTCGTATTGGGGACCGAATCAGATGAGTAGCTATTAGGTTGAGTTCACCTCGGCGCACATAGAACCGGGTCGCTATACCCCTATGCTACATGTGAGCTTGTCAGTTTGCCACGTGGTGCATTTATTTTGCGATTATTTATATGAGTAACATCAGTTCCCTAAGTTCGGTATGATTATTTATATGATGCATGGGCTTGAAGTTCTAGGAGAGATGTGGACGATGTGGGGTTTCCTCGTTCCCAATAGAACTATTGCAAAACAACCTATCTTGCAGGCGAAACCTTCAAGCGTGGACGAACCATATAGGGTTGAGGCCTTTCTGTGTATGAACGAACCGCATAGAGACAAGGCCTTTCCATGACCTCTTAACGCAAGACGGGGTATTTTTGATGAATCGCCTAGCCCTCATTTGTTATTAGAACTCCCTAGCCGATCCGTTTGGGTGACTTGGCAAGCATTGATTCCCAATGAGCGACAGCTAGATATTCTAGTCATTTTCAAGGCTTGAGCGACTGTGTATTTAATGCGTAAATGATGATGATATTTCACCTTTACCCAGGTGCACGCGAATTCTGATCGCGTGTGTAGCATGTACTAATTTGGACCCTTGATTCAAATCCAAATAGGCGCCATTTAGTTTTTACGTAGATGGCGAAGTTACATGTGGAGGGCTCAGATTAAATCAGATAAATTTTCGACGGTGGGGATTCGTTCGTCAAGCCTATATTAGAGGCTGGAATCCCATTTTTTCATCTTTTTCCACTTTATGAGATTTTGAGAAAATCAGTATTGAAATTTTCTTTCGTCCAAACCTAACACTTTTACTGTTGCCGACGATCACCTATTTTTCCTTACTTCAAGACCATCCGGGATTTGGGCTTGTAGAGTTTGTGTAAGCATTTTCCCATACCAAGTCGTTTTTTATCATTTCTCTTGACTTTAGGTGGCTTCTTTATTAAAGAAGAATGCTAGTGGGGGGGTCTTCTGAGGCGAACATGACCCTAATTTATGCGGAGGCCGACATTCCTCCGGTCATTCCCACTGGGAGGATCATAGGCTATAGGGGGTCTTCACAGTGCCAAGATAACACAGGAGGACACTATCGACTGTAGTATTAGGTGGAGAGCCTCCTTGTGGCCTATAGATATAAAAGAGGATGAGCTAGAGACTTTTAGGGAGAATATTGGATCCCTGACGATATAGAGATGCTTGTATCGACCTAGGATGAGAGAGCCTGCTTTCCCAGGAAGGAGTGTGTGGCCGTGAGCGAGGCGATTCTAGCTGGGGGGTTAAGATTGCCTTTGCACCCATTCTTTAGGTTTATCCTTAGGCAATACAATTGGTCCTCACCCATTTAGTACCCAATGCATGGAATCAGCTAGCCGGGGCCTTCCTTCTTTGGAAGGAGGTCACGCTTGGCGAGGATATACCTCATCATGTCTTTCAAACCCTCTTTCAACCCAGAGTCTCTAGTGGGGGTAGTGATTATAAGGGGGTGGTATTGCATGAACCCCTGGGGCTCACATTCTCCCTTCATCTGGGGGACCCCTACCTCTATAAAAAATTAGAAGTCTTCTTGGTTTTCGGTTAGGGGTCGCTAGTAGACTATCGAAGGGAATGTGGTCCCGGAGATTACCGTGTCAACCCAGTACCACGAGTATAGTGAGTCGAGCCCCATCTACTTATCATTTCTTATATGTTGTTGTCTTGTTTTACTTAGTACTGAGCTGATGCGATATTTATACAGCTGCGGTTGATCGATTCTGGCTTGAACCATCTGAGTGGGTTGCAATAAGGGCGATCTTCGAGTTGGCCACGAAAAGTGGTGTTTCAAGAACGTCATTGCCAAGCGGACGTTATTTGTCATCCACTTCCTAATGGTTACAAAAGGTAATGATCGGCTCGGCTTCATTCCTGCAACCCTTTATTGCTTGTTGTAGTTGCCCCTAACCTGCCTTTCATTCGCAGGTTAGCATGACAACAAAGAACAGGTAAAGCCCAACTTGTTCCGGTTACGAAGCCTTGGGAGGCTAAGAGGAAGAAGCCCTTAAGTAGTAGCTCAACCACTTATTAAAAATCAAAGGGATGAGCCGACTCATCTTTCCAGGGTGAACCCTCCACCCCCTCTATCAAAACTGGGGGAAAAAGATAAGGAGAAAAGCGAGGGCGAGGCTTCTAAGGCCGACCTTTAAAGAGGAAGCTCGTCCTCTCCAAAAACATCGGACCTCATCCTCCACCTAAACTCCAATCTACTTTGGATGAATCATTAAAGCATCCTATCCTCGTCGAGTCTATTTCTGCCTCGAAAGTGGCCGAGACGGAAGAGTCAGTTGATGAGGGGGACAGCCTATTGAGGAGGAAAAAGAAGGGCATAGAGAAAAGCGTCATTGGTGAGGGCAAACCACAAAACTTCTTGGGTGGGAGGTCGGATGAGATCGCCCATACGATTATGGAGATGCTCCTTGCTGGGGTCCAATGGGCACAAGGCTTGGCCATAAGTACTGGACCAATAAGTATTCTTCTTATGCTGAGACTTGTGACGTGGCCTATCTCATGGAGGCAGGGCTCGCCTTGCGAGCCCGTTCCCAGAGTCTCTTAGTTAACGCCCAAATGGAAGTGAAGCGGATGTAGAAGCTCATGCAAGATTATTACAACCGAGCCTAGAACGTCGAGTTTGCCTCGATTAAGGCTAAAGCCGAGGCTACTTCTGCTACCAAAGCTGCAGAGGCTTCTAAGCTGAAATGCACCGAGGCTACTTCTGCTACCAAAGTTGCAGAGGCTTCTAAGCTGAAATGCACCGAGGCTATGTCTAAGTTGGAGGCCCTCTCTAAGGAAAACGAGGGGCTGAAGGAGGAGGCCCACCTTTGTAAGGCTGAGGTGAACGCCTTGACAAAAAGGATTGAAAATTTTGACAACCTTTAGAGGATTAAGGCAGCCAACAAAGAAAAAGGGGAGTTGAAGGCTCGCGTTGCCGAGCTTACTGCTAAAGCTTCGACCTTTAAGGAACAATTGAAGAAGGCTGGGGAGATGGCGATGCATGATTATATACCCCATTTTCACGAGACTGCAGAGTATGAGGGGCTTGAAATTCATTGGAAAAGGGTCGCATACGCTGAAGTCTTTGAGAGGTTGGCCGAGCTGCATCCCTAGTTGGACTTATCTTCTCTGAATGGAGGATTTTTTACGGACAAGCCTTCGACTC
This sequence comes from Fraxinus ornus, assembly GCA_903798235.1. Lineage (NCBI taxonomy): Eukaryota > Viridiplantae > Streptophyta > Magnoliopsida > Lamiales > Oleaceae > Fraxinus > Fraxinus ornus. The sequence goes on from CAIGRF010278778.1 coordinate 10,094, forward strand.
CGACCAATGAAGGGGACAAGGTGGAGGCAGTTGGAGCTTTGGATGAACCTTTAAAAGAAGATGCCATGCGTGTAGAATAGGCTTATTTGTAATATTCAACTTTTCTTTGTACTTGCCTCTATTTGTAATGAATGCATTCTTTTCTATCATGCTTTCTTCAAACAAGTCGTGCTTTATTTTCGAGCTAGACAACTTGCTTTTTTATTAGGCCATTAAACTCTTCATGAGCTTGTCATGGTAGTAGTCAAATGGACTTATTGTGTCGGCAAGTCCTTTGGCGAGCTTGTTATATTTAATTTCGAACTAACTAAGCTAGTTAGATAATTAGCAGCTCCCTATGAATAATGTTTTCAAGACTTGTTACACATTAGAACTGTTCGAATTCGTGACAAATGAAAATGGCTCGCTGTATCCAACTTTTGACAAGTTTGCTATAACTGAAACGATTTGGCTGTTATTTTATGAGTTCGCCATAATTCTTGCAACGTAAGCTCGCATGAACTTGTTATTGCCAAAGTTAATTTGATATGGGCTTGCCATATATTAATCATTGATGAGCTTTTTACTTAACCAATATTTGTGAGCTTGTTACAATTAATTAACTTGGAGATATGGGCTCGCCCCATGTTAACCGTTAATGAAGGTGTATGAGCTTGTCATACTTAGCAATTTATGAACTTGTCATAATTAATAAGTTGATGGAGATATGGACTCGTCATATATTAACCGTTGATGGGGATGCGTATGAGCTCCTCATACTTAATAATTTATGAACTTGTCATAATTAATAAGTTGATGGAGATATGAGCTCACTATGTATTAAACGTTGATGGGGATACGTATGAGATCGTCATATATTGATCGTTGATGGAGATGCGTATGAGCTCGTCATACTTAATAATTTGTGAACATGTCATAATTAATAAGTTGATGGAGATATGTGCTCGCCATATATTAACTGTTGATGGGGTGCGTATGAGCTCGTCGTACTTAATAATTTATGAACTTGTCATAATTAATAAGTTGATGGAGATATGAACTCGCTATATACTAACCGTTAATGGGGATGCATATGAGCTCGTCATACTTAATAATTTAAGAACTTGTCATAATTAATAAGTTGATGGAGATATGGACTCGCCATATATTAATCGTTGATGGGAATGCATATGAGCTCCTCATATATTAACCGTTGATGGAGATGCGTATGAGCTCGTCATACTTAATTAACTACGAAGGAGAGCTTTCATTGATCATAAACGGTGTATACACAGAATATGGTCGTACTGATAATACATTCGAAGGTGCTCCACATTCCATGGGTGGAGTTGCATCTTCGCATTAAGATTTTCAATTAAGAAGGTTTCTGGTCTAACCTCACCTGCAATACGATAAGGGCCTTCCCAATTTGGGCCTAATGTACCTATCCAAGGCTCTTTTGACGACAAAAAATACCCATCTGAGTACCAGATCGTCTCTCATGAATGATTTGTGTTTAACTTTGCGATTGTAGTACCGTATCATTTTTCTTTGATAGATAGCCAACTTGATCTGTGAAGTCTCTCTTCTTTCATCAAGAAAGTCGAGTTCACAATGCCTTATTTTCTCGTTTGAAATCTTGTTAAACTGTTAGCGTCGAGGTGATGTCAAGCTCACTTCAACTGGGCTCATTGCCTCTGCCCAGTAAGCTATGGAGAAAGGGTTCTCTCCTGTTGCCATTCGGCTGGTGGTACGTATTGCCCACAACACATGGGGGAGCTCGTATACTCACGCTCCCTTGGATTCGTCCAGCTTCTTCTTTAAGAGGTGCTTTATGGTCTTGTTGACCACTTCAACTGATCATTTGCTTAGGGATGATGAGGAGAGAAGAAGTGTTTTTTGATGCTCAGCTCTTCACAAAGATCTCGGAGCTTCTTATTTTCGAACTGTCGCCCATTATCCGTGACTATTGAGTGGGAAATTTCGAACTGGCATATGATTTTTTCCATATGAACTTAGAAATATGAGCCTCAGTCATTTTAGCCAAAGGTTCGGATTCAACCCACTTAGTAAAGTAGTCCATGGCGACGATTGCGTAATTTGCTCCTCATTTTCCCTTCGGCATGGGCCCTATCAGATCGACCTTCCATTTTGCGATGGGCCATGGGCTGGACACTACTATTAACTCTTGGGATGGTCGCCTCGGATGGAGGAGAAACGCTGACACTTGTCACATTTTTTAACAAACTGAAGGGCATCTTTCTTCAAGGTTGGCCAATAGTAACCTTGCATCAGTACTTTTATGGGCCAGTGCTAGGCCTCCAGTGTAGTTACCAAATATTCCTTCGTAGATTTCTCTCAGCACGTAATCCGCCTCATCTCCCCCCGTGCACCTCAGGAGGGACGATGAAAACCCTCTTTTATATAAGACTTCGTCCTTGAGCGCATGATCGGTAACCTTGCGCTTGAGTTTATGTGTCTCTTCCTTATTTTTTGGAAAGGTGTGATCCTAGAGATATGCTATGATGGGTCGCATCCATTGGGGAGTTTCTCCAACCCACATCACTTTCTCCATTTTAGTTGTGGAGGGCCAGAGAGGTACTCCACAGGCACAAATTTGAGCAACTCTGAGTCTTCGCTGCTTGCCAATTTTGATAGGGCATACGCATGCAGGTTTTCAGCCTTGGGGACTTAGATTAATTCGAACTAGTCGAAGCAAGGGATCAGTTCCATTATCTTCTTCAGGTATATGGCCATACCCTTATCTTTGGCTACAAAACTGCCATTGACTTGGCTTACGACAAGTTGCGAATCGCTTCAGACCGCCAAACTTTTCATTTGCATCTCTTTAGCCGACCTGAGGCCTGCTAAGAGCGCCTCGTATTCAGCAGTATTATTGAAAGTTTTGAAACCGAACCGTACTGCACAATTGAGCTTGTGCCCTTTTGGGCTTTCTAGTAGCACTCCAGCCCCCGAGCCAGTTTCTTTAGCGGAGCCATCTACAAATAGCATCCAGGCTGAAGGGTGTGTTGGTTCCATCGCGACATTTAGGTTTGTTGCCTCTGTAAACTCGACGAAAAAATCTGCCACTACTTGTCCCTTTATTGTGGTCTTGGGTTGATATGTGATGTCGAAGTCACTCAATTCTATAGCCCATTTTATAAGTCTCCCAAATGCGTCTAATTTTTGGAGCACTTGTTTAAGGAGGAGGCTTGTCAAAACTCGTATGCTGTGGGCTTAGAAGTAAAGCCTTAGTTTTTTTGAAGCGATCATGAGGGACAAAGCAATTTTTTCCACATCCGTGTAATGTGTCTCCGTCGGTAGGAGGGCTTTGCTAACATAGTACACAGGAAGTTGTGTGTTACCCTCCTCTCGCACAAGTACCGAGCTTATTGCGTCGGCACTCACGACCAAATATAATAAAAAAGTTTCCCTTTCTCTAGGCTTCGAAAGACGAGGGGCTTGTCCCAGGTGCTTCTTCAGCCTTTGGAACGCCTCTTCACATCCTTCACGCTAGTGAAATTTTTTCCTCCCTTTAAGTCCTTGAAGAAAGAGAGGCATCTATCAGTTGCCTTAGAGACAAACCGGTTCAATGTCGTAAGACGTCCTGTTAAGCATTGCACTTCTTTTGTCTTACTAGGAGACTACATGTTCAACAAGGCCTTAATTTTCTCGGGGTTCGCCTCAATTCCTCACTGGTTCACTATGTAGCCTAGGAATTTTCTAGAAGCGATGACAAAGGTACATTTCAATGGGTTCAGTTTCATGTTATACTTCCTTAGGATGTCGAAAGTGGCTTGTAAATGTTCCACATGGTCCGCTGATCTGAGGCTTTTTACTAACATATCGTCGACATACACTTCCATTGTTTTGCCCAAAAAATCATAGAACATCCTGTTGACTAGCCGTTGATAAGTCGTCCCAGCATTCTTTAAATCAAAAGGCATGACTTTGTAGCAATATAATCATCGATCCGTAATAAAAGAGATGTGATCCTCGTCTACAGGGTGCATGGAGATCTGGTTATACCCTGAATAAGCATCCATGAAGCTTAGCAGTTCGTGACCGCAGTGGAGTCGACTTATTGGTCGATCCTCCGGAGTGGAAAGCTATCATTTGGACATGTCTGGTTGAGGTTGGAGAAGTCTATACAGACCCTCTATTTACCATTAGCCTTCTTTACCAACACTGGGTTAGATATCCACTTTGGGTACGCTGCTTCCCTGATGAACCCATTGGATATGAGCCTTTGCACTTCTTCTTTCAGTACAACATACCGCTCCGGATTTAGGGCTCTCCTTTTTTGTCTATGAGGAGTGAACTTTGGATCTGCATTAAGCCGGTGGCAACTGATTTTGGGATCAATACCCACAATGTCTTCATGCTTCCAGGCGAACACATCCAGGTTATCAAGTAGGAAACTTTTGAGCTTGGTTTTCACTTCTGGTTCGAGCCCTTTTCCAACTTGTAGTGACTTTGTTGGGTCGTTTGAGTTTACGAAGAAAGGCTCTAATTCTTCTACAGGGGTAGCTTGTGAGTTAGATTCTATAACCCGTAGATCCAAATCCATTTCGATGACCCCTTCTTCAGGGGCATTTATCATGTTGATTTCTCTCCCTTGCTCAGGGATTATGCCTTCTTTAGGCGCATCAACCATTTCAGTAACTGATAAAATCATGTTTACGTTTTTGGGTTCTAACTTCCTCAGGGAGCTAAGGTAACACTCCCTTGAACCCATCTGATCGCCTCGTACTGTGGTAATTCCTTCCTTGTTAGGAAATTTCATGTAGATGTGGTGTATAGATGTTTCTGCTTCCAATTCTTTCAGGGCAGGTCACCCTAGAACTTCGTGATAAGCGGATCGGTGATCTACTATCAAGAATTCCATGAAATGTTGGGCTCTGAATAGGAACTCTCTCATTTCTACTACTATGTGATCCTTCCTCTAGGTATGATGTTATCTCCTGTAAATCCGTACACAGGGGCAGTCATGGGGGCAAGCTCATGGTCCACAGTCATCTTGTCAAAAGTGGTCCCAAAGAGAATGTTAACAGAGCTTCCATTATCAACCAGCATGCACTTCAGACCATTTATGGCCACGATAGCTCACACACCAGTATATTGCAGTGGGGGTAGTGAACTGCCCTGGTATCCTCCTGGGAAAAGGTAATTGGTGGGGTACTTCCAGCGCTCCTACTGGTACTGTTGATGAGGTAACTTGTTAATGGGGGATCTTTCGCTTCCCTTACATAGTCCCTCAGAGCATTTTTGGAATTTTCGCCTATATGCGGACCGCTAATTATGGTGTCAATTTCCCTTATGGGTGCATTGTCAATATTGGCTGGGGGCTCCCTTCTAGGCCTTTGTCCCCTTGTCATATTCCTGTCTTCCTCGTGTTCCCTTCAAGGCGATTCTTTTTGGCGATTCTTCCTCTCTTCTTTGTACTGAGGCCCTTGCCTGAACAAATGAGCATTTGCTTGCCTGCGATGGATATTTCTATACTCAGTTGGGACACTCGCGGGTTCTCCATGATATGGCCTAGACAGACAGTTCTCAGTGTTGTGGCCATTGGTTCGGTGGTACGTATAATATTGCCTATCTCTAGGCTCTCTTTCTCTGCCTTTACCACTTCCTCTGGGTAGGCTCGATTGCCTGTGGGTATCAGGTCCAACCTCTTTATATGTCAGAGGGTACGACGTTTAATGTGAAAGTATCCATTGCATGTCCCGAGGTGGGGGCTATGGTACGTCCCGCTTGGGTCCATTGCTGATCCACCAGGTGGGATATAGGACCCCTCCATTGCCTTTGGTGTAATGGGAGCCACATTGAGGTTCGATTTCGATGATTGATCAACTCCTCATTGACAATTTCACTCATCATCATTTCCTTTAAAGCATCGTAAGTGCTGGGATTCATGTTCCGCACATCCCTCCAAAACAGGGTATTCATGTTGAGGTCTCCCCTTAATGCAGAAAAGGCCTCTATATCAGTGACCTGCTCACAATAAGTCATTTCGTTCGTAAAGCGAGCCAGGTAACTTTTTAGAGTTTTTCCTGCTTGTTGCCTCATGTTCTATAGCCTCTGGATAGGGGTTTCTCCCTCTTTGCTTGATAAATACTAGTTTAGAAAGACCTTCTTTAGATCTGGCCAACTCCTGATACTGCCAACTGGAATGCGACTATACCATATTTCAGCAGTCCCTGTTAGTGTAAGGTGGAAACCTTGACATTTTAGTGTTGGCGAGTCTCCTCGCAGAGACATTTGAGTCTTATAGTTGTTGATGTGCTTTGCAGGGGTCGCCTTTTCCTTCATACTTAGGTATTTTTGGCGGCACAAAGTGGCTGGGAATCAGGGCCCTCCTTAGTTCTTGGGAGAATGGCAAACTTTCATCATCGTCATCCAATTCGAACGACCTGCAAGGACTATCAAAATTGTCCTCTTCTGCTTGATAGCGGGGTTGTGATGTTCCCACCTGATTTCTTGCATCTCTTCTCTCCCGTCTATTTCTAGGTGGTGGTGGCACTCCTTGAAGCTCATACCCCTGATGTTGTTCTCGTCCCCCTTGAGCTGGGAGAGGCTGTTGAGGCATATTTCTAGGTCTCGTAGGTCCAATCTTATTAAATATACTGACAGACCTTTGAGGCTCGTGTTCCTGAGGGTACTCCGGGGAAAAATTCTCTTCCATGGGAACATCGCCGCCATGGTGGCTCGTGACATAGTTTGTAGAAGTGTCAGCTTCTACTTCTTTTTCTACTGGGTTGTTTGCTCCGTACATTTGTGGATATACTACTGTATCATTTTATTCACCCTCCTAGTGAAAGGTTCTGTGCTGAGGCACTTAGGACCCAACTTGTTGTTGCATTTGCATTAGTAATTGCTGCATGATAGCATTTTGTTAGGCCATATTTTGCATGTTGACGGTCATTTCTCCAACCTCCCGTGTCAGGCGAGCAGTTGTACCGCCTCTTCTGTGGCGATGGTGGGGACAACACATGTTTACATTCGTACGAAGAACCTCTTCTTTAGTGGCGTCCTACTGTCCATTTCCACCATGTGTTCCCTGGTGACTTGAACTCATCGAGTTTCTTGGATTGCTTTTTCAAGACAGTTCTTTGTTCAAAAACCAAAACCTTTCTTCAAGGCTTTTTACAATAGCTTTTACAATTATCGACTCAAAGTTTCCTACAGACAGCGTCAATCTGTTGACCCAAAAAATGGATCGATGACGTGACCAACAGAAAATAAGAAACTAAAACCCATGCTAGCCAAACTTACTATACGTTTCTAGTTCAAGTCCTTCTTTATAATAGATTAACCAATGTGAATGTTAATTCAAGATCTTTATCAAGTGTATTGTGATTTTGCTGGTGCAAAAAAGGAGGTTGGTCGGTTAGGCTGAATGGAGAGAATCAAGATTTACTTTTTATATCTAAAATTTGCATAACCCCTTAACGTGCAGGGTGTGGGTTTTTATATGAAATCTCAAGTGACTGAGGTCCATCCAATGGTAGTAGATCCAACGGCTCTTATTAGTATCAATCAATCAAGTCATTAATGCTGAGATCCCCATATCTTTACTTGTATACTAAGGATTTGACTGTGTAGGTATGTAGAGGTGGTGTGGCAGTGTATTGTCTTGTCAATCACTTCATAAGATCTGCTATTGGTTGGCTACCCGCTTTGCCAGGGGCGAGCTCGTATTGGGGACCGGATCAAATGAGTAGCTATTAGGCTGAGTTCATCTCGACGTGCATAGAACCAGGTCACCACACCTCTATGCTACATGTGAGTTTGTCAGTTTGCCACGTGGTACATTTATTTTACGATTATTTATATGAGTAATAACATTAAATATGTAAAATCTTTGTTAATTACCACACTTATGTCCTCAACCATTTTCTTTACACTCTTATTATCAACCTTTCATTGGTGAGTACATTTTCTTTAAATGATGGTTGTCATCCAAGAATTTTTGTTTAAAAAGACTTATTTGCCCTTAATATTTTCAAACAAGTAGAAGACAAGATATATAGAGTCATGCTACACGTACAAAGGGGGTGACAAAAAGGTTGACAAAATGCCATTTGTCACCCCCCTATTGGAGGGGTGGCTAACGACGTCAGCCACCTCCAATAAGGGGGGTGACAAATGACATTTTGTCAACATTTTTGTCACCCCCTTATGTACAAATAGCATTATTGAGATATATAATTGTGCGAAAAATATTTGTCCCTCATTTCGAAGAACCTATATAATATTTGACAAAAATATCGTTAGGGATCACATATTATAGGGTAAATCCACAAAAAAAAAAAAAAAAATGTAAGAATAAATAAATGTGATAATAAACAAAGATTGATTATTTTTGGAGCAATTAAAAAAATAGTACAACAAAAGACTATGATAGTATAAACATCATTTTCCATATTTATATAAATTTCATTGCAAGTCAATTTGGAATTATATTATTACGCACCAAATGACGTAAATGAAAGAGTTATTATAGGTTAATTTGTCATGACTTTTGCTTTCCTTTTAATTTTTTTAGAAAAGTTTCCTGAAATAGATATCTTAATTTGTTTGAAAATTAATTTTTAAAAGAGTTTTTTTATTTCAAAATTGCTTTTACAGAAAATCATATTGGACCAATTTCCTTTAAAAGCTCTTTAAATAAAAGAAACACTTTAAAAAAATTAGCCAAACTGGTTGAAAAGTAGGTTTTGAATCTCAAAAGCTCATTTTGATTTTTTAAAAGTTGTCTAATGAACCATTAAAGTTAGGGGTGTAAGCGGTCCGATTTTACCGGTTTTTGACAAATTTTCAAACCAAACCGTTTAAACCGGTTTGAGAAAAACTCAAACCTAAACCAAACCATTTTGAACGGTTTGAAAAAAACTCAAACCTAAACCTAACGGTTTGGTCCGGTTTTAAACCGCCGGTAGTTCCGGTTCGGTTCGGGACTTTTGTCCAGCCCTATCTAAATCCAGTTTTTTTGTGAGTACCCATCTAATGGGTTATGCCATTTATACATCAATTGTGCACACTAATGTTGATACTTGATGTGTTGTCAAGAAATAAGTGGATGAAAAAAACAGTTTTTTTAAACTGTGAAATGAGATAATGACACGTGGCATAATATAACAAAGATGTAAATCATGATGTATACCAAACATGATTGCCCATCTAGTTGTATAGCCAACTCTTGACCCAAAAATAAAATAAAATAAAATAGTTTCACTCTTGAAAATTCCACACGAAGATGAAGCAATCACGCTACAGTGCCGATACCTTGACATGATACCACATACACATTGGTCAATCTTTCTTTCATTTTCCTTACGACAAAATAGATTAATTCAAGATGAAGACAACCCTATAAAGGAACAAAGGCTGGCTAAGCAAGAAAAAAAAAATCAATTGGATCAATAAAATTTATTTTGTCTTAATTAGATTAATAACTTTTAATTTAGTTTTGAATTTTACCACACTGACATATTTCGTCACTTAAGTCTTCCAAACATATAAAAATGGCTTGTTTAGCTGTCATATAATAACTGAACTTCTACAAAATTTCTGTGACAAATTAGTAATGAAAATAGTGAAATGAAGGATATGGAAACATTTTATAACGTGGTGTAGTGGTGAGTTGTTACGTTGAAGATTTGTTGTAATATGGCGGTCGATTAAACAACTTTTATTAATTCTGGAGACGGCATGTGCTGGGCTAGTGAAATTTTAAAATTTTAATTGAAATTCAGTGACCAAATTGAAACTAAATTAAGTCAAGTATCCCAATTAAGACATTGAACTTTAGTGAGCCGTTGATATTTGACTGTAGATGTAACTTACCTAAGACAAGTTGGACCAATTTTTCTTTTTCGTTTTTGGATTAGTGCCTTGAGTTAATTTTAAGATCTATATCGATCAAAAAGCCGATCAACATATTCTTAAGTTCAACTCGATCGTTTTGGTTCAGGTTTTATAATATTTCTTAAGTCAATTTCCAATAGTGAATTCAATCCAGCATAGTTTTAAGCTAATAAATTGAGTTGGTGAATTCTCCACTTCAATATTTTCTTGGTCGAACTTGTCATCGCCCCCTTGCCTTGCCTAATCCTAAGTAATATATCCATCTTGAACCCTACTAGATGAAAGGGGCACGTAAGGCCCGATCAAATAGCTTAACCCATCTTTATATTATTATTACAAGTAATTAGTACATAACGTCCCCACCTTTCATTTTTAGGTATTTTCACCTTTATTTCCACATTTCATTACGCAAAAAGTTTTTTTCACCTATTTTTTTAATTAAAAATTATGAAATGACGAATATACCTCTCTTTAAAAAAAACAAAAAGAAACTGAAAAAACTAATTGCAAGCACATTACCAAGTTTTTCAAAAAGCTCAAATAAGTCACAAATAAATTACTAAAAGGGTAATTAGTACATAATGTTCATATCTTTCATCGTTATTGCGAAAGCATCCATACTTTTCATTTTTTGACATTTTCACCCTTAATTACATATATGATTGCACAAACCACCATTTCTATCCATTTTCATCCAATTTCTCAATAAAAAGCCGTGAAATAATGAATATAATCTCATATTTAAATTTATTTGAGACTCATTTGCATTTTTAATTTCTAATTATTTAATAATTTATTTGAGACTCCTTTTCATTTTTAATTTTTTAATTTTTAAATAAATTTAATTAGGACTCGTTTGCAATTTTTTTAATAATTTATTGGGGACTAGTTTGCACTTTTTTAAAAAATTGGGACTGTGATTGTAATTTAATTCTTTAGCTTCTTATTTAAATTAGCTGTTATATTCGTTATTTCATAGCTTTTTATTGAGAAATTGAATGAAAATGGATAGAAATAATAGTTTGAGCAATAAAATATGTAATTAAGAATGAAAATGTCAAGGATGTTTTTCGCAATAACGGTGAAAAATATGGACATTATGTACTAATTACCCTTTTAATAATTTATTTACGACTTGTTTGCGTTGTTTAAAAGAATTTGGGACTGTGGTTGCAATTAATTTTTTTCTTTTTGTTTTATTTGATAGGGATATATTCGTCATTTTTAATTGAGAAAATGGGTAAAAATGATATTTTACGCAATAAAAAGTGAAAATAAGGGTGAAAATATTAAAAAATGAAAAGTAAATACATTTTTTTGTAATAACAATAAAAGACAGGAACGTGCTAATTACCCAACAAGTACTTGCCACATGCATTGATATGGCAAAACACGAAGATCAATAATATTCACATTCTTGTTTTTAAATTAATATTTAATTAATTAATGGATGAGTCAGTCCATAGCCCATCAATTCTAGGCTAGGTTAAATGAAAATTTGTACCCTGCCAGTGGAGGATAATTTTATAAGAAAAAATCTATTTGTACACAATAAATCACATAATCATTTATTTAATAAATACGTGACGGCCCCTCTATAGGCCCAAGATCCCCTCAATAGGGGGCCGCCACGTGTTGATTATATAAAATGTTATGTAATATATTTGGTATACGTAGCATCATTCATGTTATAATGTAAAAGTCACAAGCCATGTTAATTTTTTTTTTTCCTTTATTATCATCATTAATAAAAGTTACGAAATTGATGTTCTGGAAGCAGGATAAAAATTTTCACCTTGTTCTTAAGTTCAACTTGGTCGTTTTGGGTCAGGTTTTATAACATTTCTTAAGAGTGTGTTTGGTAGAGATTAAAATCGGATTAAAATTGAAAAACTAGCCGTTATGTTGACTTTAATTAGACGAGTGAGATTCAATAACAACTATATTTTTCAATTTTAATTGAATTTTGAACTCTCCCAAACATGCTCTAAGTCAACTTCTAATAGTGAATGCAATCCAGCATAATTTTAAGCTAATAAATTGAGTTAGTGAATTCTCCACTTCAATATTTTCTTGGTCGAACTTGGCATGGCCCCTTGCCTAGCCTAATCCTAAGTCGTCTATCCATCTTGAACCCTACTAGATGAAAGGGGCACGTAGACCTTGATCAAATAGCTTAACCCATCTTTATGTTATTATTATTATTACGGGTAATTAGAACATAACGTCCCCATCTTTCATTGTTACTTTGAAAAACATCTCCACCTTTTATTTTTTTGACATTTTCATTCTTATTTCCACATCTCATTGCGCGCAAAGTCTTTTTCACCTATTTTCTCAATAAAAATTATGAAATGACGAATATACCCCTATATTTAAATAATACAAAAATAAAAATAAAAAAACTAATTGCAACCAAATAAGTCACAAATAATTTATTAAAAGATTAGTTAGTACATAATGTCCATATCTTTTGCCGTTATTGCGAAAATCGTTCATACCTTTCATTTTTCTTTTGGCATTTTCACCCTTAATTAAATATTTGATTTCACAAACCACAATTTCTATCCATTTTCATCCAATTTCTCAATAAAAAGTCGTGAAATAACGAATATAATCTCATATTTAAATAAAAAATAAAATTTTCTAATTTCTGATTCTCTAATAATTTATTTGAGACTCGTTTGAATTTTTCATTTTATAATTTTTAAATAAATTTAATTGGGACTCGTTTGCACTTTTTTTAATAATTTATTGGGGACTTGTTTGCACTTTTTTTAAAAAAATTGGGACTATGACTGCTATTTAATTCTTTAGCTTTTTATTTAAATAAGAAGTTATATTCAGTATTTCACAGCTTTTTATAGAGAAATTGGATGAAATTGGACAGAAATAACGGTTTAAGCAATTAAATATGTAATTAAGGGTGAAAATGTCAGTGACGTTTTTCGCAGTAACGGTGAAAAATATGGACATTATGTACTAATTGCCCTTTTAATAATTTATTTGTGATTTGTTTGAGCTATTTAAAAAAATTTGGGACTCTGGTTGCAATTAATTTTTTTCTTTTTGTTTTATTTAAAGAGGGGTATATTCATCATTTCGTAATTTTTTATTGAGAAAATAGATGAAAATGACATTTTGCACAATAAAAGGTGAAAATAGGGGTGAAAATAACAAAAATTGAAAGATAAAGACTTTTTTACAATAACAACAAAAAACAGGGACGTTAGGTGCTAATTACCCTTATTATTACCAACAAGTATACTTACCAAATGCATTGATATGGCAAAACACGAAGATCAATAATATTCACATTCTTGTTTTTAAATTAATATTTAATAAATTAATAGGTGGGTCGGTCCATAGCCCATCAGTTCTAGGCTATGTTAAATGAAAATTTGTACCCCACAATGGAGGACAATGTTATAATGTAAAAGTCACAAGCCATGTTAATTTTTTCTTTATTGTCATTAATAAAAGTCATGAAATTGATGTCCTGGAAGCAGGATAAAATTTTTCCGCCCAGTTCACTGAGACTAAACAATCAGATCTGAATAAAAGATAATGTATTGTCCATGATAATGATGTTATCAAATAAAATATTAATAAACAAGATTGGGTAATAGATGGGCATTGGTTTTTCATTAAATGCCATTCTCTTGAAATTTATTTCATTTTCCAAAATATAAACACATATAAACATCTCATGAGCAAAACCAGAACCATTCATCCATCTCCAACTTGCATCTCATTGTCTAAAGCTTTAAATATTAGTTATATTATCTATGATAACACTTACTGCCTATGATGAAAAACTGAACTTAGGATTCAAAAGGAAACAAGAATCAAAGTAAAACCATATCCATGTATAATTATGGCTTCAGGACTAGCAAGTCATGAACTACCAAGCACTATTGTTGCTGGAGAATCGGGAAATTCAGGTAACGACTCACATCACATTGCAGCTTGATGTGTTTTCATCATCGAACATTGAGTATTGATCAGCACGGTCGCCTGGGGGAGGGGGGTACGGATAAGGTTGATATGGAGGCATGTAATTGACTGCAGGTGGAGGACGGGCATACATCATTGGTTGAAACCTCTCGTTCCCATTGGCACGTTGCTGGTTCATCATCATTGCTGCCAATTGTTGCTGGTAATGAGGGTTGCCGGCCATCATCTCGGGGCTAGCACCTTGGAAGTATCCGGCAGCACCAGCTCCACCACCACCATTCATCGGAGCCGGTAGGCCTGGGACGGCTGGTAAATTACCCATTTGGCCCATTGGGAGATTACCTATCTGGCCCACACTGCCAGCGGCATTCATAGCCATCATGTTAGGCATGCCATGAACACCATCATTCATTCCACCTTTTCGGGCCCCATTAGCATTAATATTGTTACCGTTAGGAGCACCAGCACCATTATTACCATTCTTGTTTTGACCACCATTTCCACCTCCATTAGGTTGCCCACCACCATTCTTTCCACCCTCCCCACCACCTTGATTTTGGTTACCACCGCCATTCTTTCCTCCCTTTCCGCCGCCTTGATTCTGGTTACCCCCACCCATGTTCATGAGAACCGGTATATTTCCTCCACCACCGACGCCGCCCTTTTTCCCATTCCCACCATTTCCTCCATTATTACCAGCATTGGGAGCACCACCCTTCATCATCATATTCATCATGTTAGGCAAATGGGCACCCACATGACCATTACCCACGACAGGCTTCTTCACAGGCTCATTAATTTCATCATCAAACTCATCATCTTCAAACTCATCATCGTCAAATTCATCATCAAACTCATCATCAGTCAAGCCTTCATCCTCAGGCAAGTTAAACTTGACAGATTTAGGATTCTGGTCCTTGATATTGAGGGGCATTTTCATATCCTTCATAAAATTAGGGGGCAATTGCATATCCTTCATAAAATTAGGGGGCAATCCTTTCATTTGTGGAAGCTGCTGAAGCTGTGGATTTTGACCACCCTTTGGCTGGTTACCACCACCCTTTTGACCCTGCCCCTTGTTATTCCCTCCTTTCCCATTGTCAATTTGCATATTCTTGAACTGATTCTGATTATTGTTGTTGGGCTTGGGTGCACCCCATATCTCTGCATGTTTCCCACTCTTAGTAAGCTTCTTGATAAGTGTGGCTGGGTCAACATTTCCAGATACTGTGACCTTCCCCTGCTCTGAATCTATCTTTGTGGTATAAACCCCTAAAAATACACCACAAAAGGAAAACTTTCTTAGAAAATCAGTCAGATATTGGAACAAAGCCAAATATGCCTGAAAAACATAGTTCTTCAACATGACTAACTGCAGTCTATAAAAGTAAAATATAAAAAAATAAGTACTATACCATCAATCTTCTGCAAGGTTTTCTTCACTTTTTGCTTACAGCCATCACAGTGTATATTGACTTTAAGAACACAAGTCTGCATGTACAAGCAAAGACAGATAAAGTTCACAACTTCATCATTCATAAAATAATAATACCGGGCTGAAAGATAAAGAAAATGGCAGTCAAAGATTGGAGTTCAAAACAAGTAAAGCTACACAAGAAACGTCTACAAATGGAGAAAATGAATATTTACCTGAATCTTCAAGAACTCCTCTTTACTCATTTTATGCAATGATTTGACAGAAAACGGAGAGGTGGGCTACAACTAAAAGAACGATTAGAACTGAGAGAGTGAATTATATTTTATAGAAAAAAGAAGCAAGCAAGCAAAGTTTCTTTCTTCTCTGTTGTTTACTTGTGCATCAAATGGGCTGAACCACACTGAGCAAAGAAAGTTTAACAAACAAAGGTTCAGTCTCTCAGAAGACTCAGTGAGAGAGCGCGTTTAGGGGCGGTGGGTAGACATTAAAAACTTCTCTGGTGACACAGGTTCCTCTGTTTCAGAGGTAGAGAGAGACAGGGACAGAGAGAGACTGGCACATAAGGGTGGTATCACATTTTCACTCTTGGATTTGGGGCTTTATTTATGGGTATTTTTGGGG